>QNQO01010589.1:0-184062 GCA_003290165.1 Berberis thunbergii
ATTGCCACTCTAATTTCCATCTCCGAAAAATTATCTACCAAGGCGGTAGCCGTAGACTGGGAGATAGAATTGAAAGTAATCTCCGAGAAAAAAGTTCGCCACTCCTCATTTTCATAGAACAACTCCTTGAAGTGAGATATCAAGAGTTTTCTAATACTGACTTCATCCACTACCAATTTCTGGCCCATGCTAAGAGCTTCAATGGAGTTAAACAGTCTGCGTTGTTAGCCAAGTTATGAAAGAATTTGGACCCCTGATCCATATGACAAACCCAGTTGACTCCTGATCTGATTCTCCAAAATTTCTAATCTCTTTTGGTTAAAGTTGCCCACTCCTGATATAGTTGCACTCTACAAGACCTCTCCTCAGCAGTCAGGTCTCTGATCTCTTCATCAACATCAATGTTAGCAATTAAGGCAGAAATATTTTGAATACATAAATTTGTCTTACCCCAAACTTTAGTCCTGCAACTTTTAAGGTTGCATCTGAGTGTCTTAAGCTTCCACCATAAACAGTAGTGAGGGTGGCCAGAGACTGCTGAGTTGTTCCACCAAGCTTTCATCTTCTCTGCCAGGGTATGGTGATCAAACCAACCATTATCAAATGAAAAATGCGAGTACAGCCACCAACAGACGAGTTCGCAAGCAAAATCGCGTGATGGTCAGAACCTGCTGCACCCTTGAGCCATTCAACTTTATCACCAAATTTGTCAATCCAATCCACCGAAGCCAAAATCGATCAAGTCGACAAAGGATAGGACGATCTCTTCGATTTGACCATGTGAATTTTCCCCCTTTTAGACTGAAATCAGCGAGTTCCACCTCATTAATGAACTGATTGAATTTCTGCATGCTCATGGACCTCCTTCTGCATCCTTTTTTTTCATTCATATGACAGACAACATTGAAGTCTCCCGCTAACACCCATGGCGATTGCACCCAACCAGCAATGTCATATAGTTCTTCCCAGAAGTGCTCTCTTAGCGAAGGATCACACGGACCATAAATGGTTCAGTCCCTGAACCAAAATGAGTTTCCGGGTATCATTTGAAATTGAATAGAAAGGGAAAAAGCACATTTCAACACTTCCCTCATCTGCAAAAGATCAGCATCCCAAATAGCTAAAAGGCCTCCCGAGCTGCCAATAGATTCCACCATAGCCCAATCAAAAGAGCTATCACCCCACAATTTTCTGATAAATTCTCTAGAGCATCTCTCCAATTTCGTTTCCTGAACGAAAACAAGGTCTGGACGATTCTCTGAAATTAATCTACGACAACCCCTTTGCCTCTCAGCATTCCCAAGCCCCTATAGTTCCACGAAAGAATTTTGAGGTTCATGAAAGACTTTTAACCCCGGGTTGTTGCACTTGTCCATTGCTTTGTCAGATACTGTACCATGCGCTGCAGCTTGAACCATATCTAAAGCCATTTTTTCATCCTGACTGAGGTCCACTCCCACTGTCAAGCCAATTTCTTTGAAAGCCGAACGATCTGATGCTTCTTTCTGAGTTGAATGACAGTCAGAAACAGAAGGCTCATCGTTGTCATTGACCCTAGAAACAAACCTTGGAGACTTGCCAGAAGTGTGTTCGCTAGGGAGTAGAAACCCAAATTTTTTCGTCTGTGGGACCTCGAATCCTGGGGGAGCGCCTACGTGGTCTGGTGTAGATGAGAAAACTCTCCAAATGAGAAACACATAGTTTTGTAGACAAACATGGACTTCAACACATTGTTCTGCTAGTGGCTCAAAAACCCGATGGGTAAGGGAGAGATACCGAACACTCCTGGGTCTGGTTGGAAGACTCTCCCCTAGTCAGGCCAGCAAGGGCACTACATCCTTTAAGTTCTCACTGCCCTGCTTTGTTGGTTTGAAATTGATTTGGAGGATCTCTTTTTAAGCATGAACCTAGATATGGTAGGAAAAACTGAAAATTAGCCCATTCAGCGGTTCTGTCACGCTGAGTTTTTCTAGCCAGTTTCGATCCCTGTGGGCCTGCATAGACATCTTGGTCAAAAGGTGATCCAAGTTGAAGACATCTTCTTCCACCGCTTCTAAAACCCTCCAATAATTGCCAGATGTCTGTTGATCATTAGACTTGCCCAAATTATGTTCCAGAAAGGACTTGGGCCCCTTGCCAGGGGAAGGCCCAAACATACATTTGCCTTATCCTGTTGAGATGGACGAGCTGACTCAGCCATCGAGTTACCAACTTTACCCGCTGAAACAACACGAAAAGCAAAGGAATGGGGAAGCGTTGGGTATTGCTTGGGAAACTGATCACTCTAGTGACGGCAAACCTAGGAGGCGGCTCGCATGCCTCGCATGAGGTCACGGGTGGAAGGTTAGTGAAGACCAAGAAAGCTGTGTGTCCAAATAGAAGAGCAACAGGTGTCCATTGAATCACTGAATCACTTGAATCAGGCAACTCTATCAAACAACCTTGCAAGATTCTTTCTTGCAACGAGATCTGGAGAAAGATGATTGCCCCATACTTGGGACAAGAAATCAATGAGAGAATCCCGATGAATAGAGATTGCTGCAATGGGGCCCTTGCTGGCAATAGAGGTAGGGCTCACACTTGAGGGATTTGTGACCACTACTTCAACAAAGGTTCTCTTGGGCAAGGGTGGGACAACACAAAAACCTGGCAGAGTTGAAGCCCCATCTCTTCTAAATTGCTGTTGAGGATAAGGCTGAGGCACCTTATTTAAAACCACCTCCTTCATAGCTTGGGCGATTTGTTTCCAGCCCGTCCCTTCCACGTTAGCTGGCACCCTGAGAGTTTTGGACCCTGAACCCCAACCCACCATAATAGAAAGGAAGATTCCTCCCTTATTAGCCTCTTTCACCATCATAACCCATCTATTGTTGATTTTTCAACTGGCTGAGAAGGCGTTAGAGCCTGATTCCACAACTTTCTTAAGCTGAAACTCAATCCATTCTCCCATCTACAATTCAACAAAAACTTTGATTCTAACCCTTAAGCTCGATTCAAATAACAACAAACCTCCTCTTGACTTTCGAATCCCAAATTCTTTCCCATCATTTTCAACTAACGGAGATTTCCTTCTTGAACTCCATCTCTCCCAAGATTTAGCACAAAGTTACAAACATACAAGCACAATTTCACCAACATACAAGCATCATAACAATACGAAGATAAAAATTAACTGAAAGATGTTACTTATTGCCGAAAAAATGGCCAATTGATTCCAAAGTCTGAGAAAGAGCTCACCACCGTCGCAAGTCCTTCGCTCACCACCGTCAGGCCCTGGTGATCCTCTCTGCAACCTTCAAGATCCATTGTCGGGATCCTCTCTGCAAACCTGCGAGATCCTCTCTGCAACCCCTCTCGGCGAAGCCCTTGCTGCAAACCCTGACTGTCGAGATCCTCTCTGCAACCTTTGAAAAACCCTCTCTGCAAACCTTTGAAAAACCCCTCTCAATCCTTCGAAAAACCTCTCTGCAACCCCTAAAAAAACCCTCGAAAACCCTTCGAAAACCCCTCTCTTAACCCCTTGAAAACCCTTCACTGATCCTCGAAAATGATTCAAACCCTTCGAAACCTTTACTGATCTTCGAAAAACCCTCTCTACAACCTTATACCACTTGATTAAAACTCCAAATTTAAAGATATGTGGCAGATTTTGCAAGACCATAGGTAACTACATTTCCTACAATTATTCACGTTCAAAATATGTATTATTTCTATGAGTGAGGCTAGAAAATCAGGTTTTGCAACTATGTTTATAACCAGAATGATGTGGCATCATTAGAGGAGGTTTTTTACAACCTCGAGATACACATAAACACTTTGGAAATTTCATCATTCTTTCAAGATCACACCACATACCATGGTTACAAAAACATGGTTTCCTAGCATTTTCGTATTTCTATACTAAATGTTCATTTTGTCTCTCAAAGCAGTTGACCGAATCCCTGTCATCTGGATGACAACAATTTTCGACACCACTTAATTACTTGCATATTTGTCAAAGTTCAACTTAACACCTAGATTGCACTCGTTTTTCAAACTACGGTGATTAGGCTCTTCCAAGTGAAATCAATTAACGTTTAGAGCTATTTTGGAAGTCTAAATTCGTTCAACTTAATAGCTAGATTGCATTCGCTCTTCAAACTATGGGGGATTAGGCTCTTCCAAATATAATCAACTCTTGAGCCATTTGGAAGTCTAATTTTTTTTGGTATTTTTTTAGTTTGACACTCATTATTTTATACCTATTAGAGTTTGGTCTTTGCTTTGAAAATTATTTGAATCTAACACTCGTTTTCTGAAGGAACCGTTAAATTCACGTCATTGACTAGTCAAGATTAATTTTTTTACCATTGTGTCCTTACCTTGGGTTAATTGAGTCTAATTTTTTGAACCCTGAACTCGAAATTGCTCCACCCCATCCTTTCTTCTCTCTTTTTCTCCCTGCAGTTCTTTTTCTCTCTACTAGCAGGAACCCCACCCCTAAATCCCAACCCCGTTTCCACCACCACCTCCACACCGATAGTTCTTACCTATAAGATTAGAGGTATTACAATGGATTTAACGATGGTTATTACACCGTTAACACAAAACTAAATCAATTACACTTTGAAGATTCGATAATTATTTAAGGTCTTGTACCACAAATTATATGAATATTCAAACAGAGAACATACCAACCTTTGATTAAAGAAATAAATGATGAAACATATAATAGAAGGAAATTCAAATCATGATCAATTTGTACAAGGTCAGGTCATATATCATCATCCCAAGCCAAACAATATATGTATCGAATTGTAAGTAATGTATATTTCATTAAATGGGTTGGATCTAATAGTGAGCATGTTAAGGGCATTGATAATAAAATTAGATGAGTTGAATCTTATTTGATATTAACTATGGAGTAAATAAGGCAATAATTTGATGTATGTTCCATTTAGACGCAAGAGAGAGCATTGATAATCAAATTGATGTAGTCGACCAATTGTAGCTCAATTGGTCGGACATCCATCCAATTTCCTTATAAGAGGTCGTGGGTTCAAGACTCATCAGTTAATATCACTTGGGCACATACATTCGGGAGGGGCATAGGAGACCAACACTTGTGGAATATGAGAATCTTGCACCCGTCTTTACCCATGTCCTTTCTCACATTGTTTATCTAGATCAGAATTGCATCCTCTAATCAGTAGATTTTCAAGATAATTAAGTGAGGTTTGCAGCCCCTTTGGCACGACTTTCCGTTTTTTGGCAACCATGATTGGATACCTCTAATCTCATTGGTAAGAACTATCGGAGTAGAGGTGGTGGTGGCAATGGAGGTTGAGATTTGGGGTGGGGTTTCAGCTGGCATAGAAAAATTAACCCAAGGTAATGGCAAAATTAGTCTTGACCAGTCAATGACTTGACTTAATGATTCCGTCAAAAACGAGTATTAGACTCAATTAATTTTTCAAAACGTGGGCCACACTCAAATAAATATAAACTAATGAGTGTCAAACTAAAAAAAAAAACTCAAATCTTATATGGCAATGACTACCTCACTCCACCAATTCATCTCTCTCATACCATTCTACTCTCCCACACCACCTACTTACATTCTCACACCACCAAACTCTCTCACACTACCTATATAAACAAAAACCTCAATTTTTTCTCCTCAACATTCAAATCTACAATTGTTCCTCCCTCCCTTTCCTCATTCAAAATCTCTCACCACACTCAAATATCTTACAAATATCCTCTCTCTCCCTCGAAATCTCTCAAAATCTCCTTAAAATTAAAACCCTTAAATCCAAATTCAATAAATATGCATAACTTAACATAACAGACAAATCCAAACTCAAACCGAAAATATGAAAAATAAGGTAACTTTCGAACCAATTTAATCCATCAATTGAGACTGATTCTCAAGCTCATCAAAACATGAAAGTTGTAGTACTCGAAGTTATCTAATAAACACAACTTGAATCACTTGAAAATGTTTTGAAATCAGAAAGTTATTGTCATTTTACTAAACTTTTGCAAATCTATCCAAAAAATAAAAACGGGATAGTGTTACTGACTTTCGGCCAACTTATGTGCTTGATCAAGACCGATTCTCTGAGAAATCTTGCACCCGTCTTCACCCATGTCCTTCTCACATTGTTTATCTAGATCGGAATTGCATCCCATAATCCATAGATTTTCAAGATAAGTGAGGTTTGTAGCTCCTTTGGCATGACTTTCCGTTTCTGGCAGCCATGATTGGATGCCTCTAATCTCATCGGTAAGATCTATCGGTGTAGAGGTGGTGGTGGCAATGGAGGTTGGTATTTTGCATTGGGGTTTTAGCTGTCATAGAGAAGAACTGCAAGGAGCAATAAGAGAGAAGAAATGAGGAATGCGAACAATTTTGAGTTTTAGGGTTCAAAAAATAGACTCAATTAACCCAAGGTAAGGGCAAAATGCTCCAAAAATTAATCTTGACTAGTCAATAACTGGACTTAATGGTTTTGTCAATGAACGAGTATTATACTCAATTAATTTTTCAAACGTGGACCAAACTCAAATAGATAAAAAGTAATGAGTCTGAAGAAAAAAAAAAAAAAAACCCAATTCTTATATACTTGCACTAGAGGTTCCAACTTTCTCGAGTTTAGATGCAACTTGTCTTTGCATATAGATAAGTACTGCAAACTAGCTATAGCTTATATGAAGCTTTAATCCTCAATAAAATGATTGCATTCTATAGATGGAACTTTAATACACATTCCATTTTTTAAAAGCAAAAGTTGGGTAGCTTTAATGTAAGAACTTTAATAATTCTTATCACATGCTTATAAAAAAACTGAAATTCGGCTTTTTAATATAATTTTTAAAAATATTTTTACCTATAATATGGAGCGTGAAAAAGAGACTGAGTTACGTGTCAATAGAATCAATATTTAGAGTTTTCAGCTTCTTATCCTTTTTGTTTTTTTTTCTTTTTTTCTCAAACACGAAGATGTTTATTAATGAAAACAAAAGAAACAAAAAACAAAGAGAAATATTCCGATATCAAAGAATGTCAAGACACCATGAAAGTGTCAAAACCCAAACTCCTAAACAAATTACAAGTCGAACCCATCCTCCACAACAATTCTCTAATCTCGATAAAGATAGAGTGTTCTGATCTGTTGAGTCCTTCAAAAACCCTTTTATTTCTTTCTTTCCACACACACCATATAAGAACGAGAGGGACCCTACGCCATAACCACTTCCCCCGACGGGAAGGATTAGCTTGAAACCACCAACTTAGCCAATCTAAAATGGAGCCTTGAAACATCAAACTCAAACTAAATTCTGCCAAGAAACTGCTCCAAATGGATTTGGAGAAACAACAATGAAGCATCAAATAGTCTAGCGTCTCGTCAATTTCATTGCAAAGCACTCAAAGACTCTCTGTGTGGATTCCTCTTTTCCTTAACCTATCTTTAGTCAAGATCTTCTCATGCAATACTGACCAAATAAAGAAATTAATCTGAGGGAAAAAGTTTTTCACCCATACCAGATTTTGTGAGAGGAAATGAAGGGGTTAGAGTGGGTCTCATAGTGAGATGCAGCCAACATGTCTGAAAATTCTTTCACCGAGAAGCCCATACCTTTACCCTTTCACACCAAACTATCAGATCCCTCTGAGAGTATTTTTCTATCCAACAGAAGCATTAGATCAGCGAACTCTTCTAGCTCCCCAGTATTTAGGGGTCTTCGAAAGAAAATATCCCAAGAATTGTTGTTAGACCAAAAATTGCTCACACTCCCATATTGATTGTTGTTAATGATAAACAACATTGGGAACATATCCTTCAAAGATTGGTTACTACACCAAACATCATGCCAAAAAGAGATAAGATCGCCATTTCCACATTGGAGAGAGGTGTGAGGGTAGAAGCCACTTGTGCACCGAGAAATGGACTTCCACAAAGAGCATCCGTAGGAAGTGTACTTAGTTCTCTTTTCCCAAACCCATCTATTGCGCCCATATTTGTCCATAATGAGAGATCTCCATAAATTATCATTTTCTTCTGCAAATCGCCAAAGCCACTTAGAAAGTAATGCAATATTGAAAGTGAGCACCTGACGAATGCCTAAACCATCTCGAGATTTAGGGCAACAAATTTTCTCCCAGCCCACCAAATGCATATTTCTAGAGTTATGAGTAGAACTCCAAAGGAAATTGCGCATGATCTGTTCCATCTTAGCTGCTATTGAATATGGAACTTTAATAAGAGACAAAATAAACATCGGGATAGAAGCTACTATGGATTGTACAAGAGCTAGTCTGTCTGCTTTAGAGAGAAATTTGCGTTTCCAAGACGCTAGTTTCGATTCCATCCTTTCGATCGTCTCATCCCACACAGCTTTACTTTTGAAACTAGCCCCCAAAGGCATGCCCAAGTACTTAACTGGAAGATGACCCACTGAACAATCCAATAAACCCGCCAACTGGTGCAGATGAGGGACATCTCCAATAGGCAACACCCTTGATTTGTGAAAGTTGATTTTCAGACATGAAATAACTTCAAACCAAAGCATAATTCTAAGAACCTGATAAGCGGAAGCATCACAAAAGATGATAGTATCATCCGTATACTGGAAAATAGAAATAGGCGGACTATCCTCCGCGACAGAAAACCCTCTGACTAGGCCAGCATCAACCGCTTTATGAATCATTTGTGTTAAACCTTCTGCTGCTATAGTAAAAGAAGAGGAGACAGGGGATCGCCTTGGCGCAAGCCTTTCGAGAAATTGAAAAACCCGCGCAGCTGACTATTAATTTTCAGACAGAAATTAGCTATAGATTTGCAAGTGTGAAGCCAATAAATCCATTTAGAGTCAAACCCCATGCGAGCCATTACCAAATCCAAGTATCGCCAAGAGACGTTGTCAAAGGCTTTGGAGAAATCTAATTTGATAACGAGCCCTGGAACACCTTGTTTTTTCCTAGAATCAATAATTTCATTGGCAATCAAAGGGCTATCAACCACTTGTCTTCCACTGACTGCTGCACTTTGAAAAGGAGAAATGACTGAATGAAGAACTATTTTCAATCTGTTAGCCAACACTTTGGCAATGATCTTATAGGCCTTATTCAAAATACTGATAGGTCTAAAATCTTTTACTGTCTGCATTCTTGCACATTTAGGAATAAGCGAGATGATAGTGGTGTTCAACCACCAATCAAGAAAATTTCTCGAGTTAAAATATTCAACAACTTTCAGAAAATCAATTTTGATTACCTCCCACATTTTCAAATATAACACCATTGAGAAACCATCAAGACCTGGAGAAACTTCAGATTTTAGTTCTTCCATTGCCACTCTAATTTCCATCTCCGAAAAATTATCTACCAAGGCGGTAGTCGTAGACTGGGAGATAGACTTGAAGGTAATCCCCGAGAAGAAAGGTCGCCACTCCTCCTTTTCATGGAACAACTCCTTGAAGTGAGATATCAAGAGTTCTCTAATATTGATTTCATCCACTACCAACTCCTGACCCATGCTAAGAGCTTCAATGGAGTTAAACAGTCTGCGTCTGTTAGCCAAGGTATGAAAAAATTTGGACCCCTGATCCATATGACGAACCCACTTGACTCCTGATTTGATCCTCCAAGACTCCTCATATCTTTTGGTTAATGTTGCCCGTTCTTGATGTAGCTGCACTCTACAAGATCTCTCCTCAGCAGTCAGGTCTCTGATCTCTTCATTAGCATCAATGTTAGCAATTAAAGCAGAAATATTTTGAATACATAAATTTGTCTTACCCCAAACTTTAGTCTTCCAACTTTTGAGATTGCATCTGAGAGCCTTAAGCTTCCACCATAAATAGTAGCCAGGGTGGCCAGAGACTATAGAGTTGTTCCACCAAGCTTTCATCTCCTCTGCCAGGGTAGGGTGATCAAACCAACCATTATCAAATGAAAAAAGCGAGTACACCCACCAACAGACGAGTTCGCAAACAAAATCGCGTGATGGTCAGAACCTGCTGCACCCTTGAGCCATTCAACTTTATCACCAAATTTGTCAATCTAATCCACCGAAACTAGAAATCGATCAAGTCGACAAATGATAGGAAGATCTCTCCTATTTTACCATGTGAATTTCCCCCCGTTTAGACTGAAATTAGCGAGTTCCACCTCATTAATGAACTGATTGAATTTCTGCATGCTCATGGACCTCCTCCTGCATTCTTTTTTTTTTCATTCATATGACAGACAACATTGAAGTCACCCGCTAACACCCATGGCGATTGCACCCAACCAGAATTGTCATATAGTTCTTTCCAGAAGTGTTCTCTAAGCGAAGGATCACATGGACCATAAATGTTAGCCCCTGACCAAATTGAGTTATCCGAGATCATTTGGAATTGAATAGAAAGGGAAAAAGCTCATTTCAACCCTTCCCTCATCTGCAAAAGATCAGCATCCCAAATAGCTAAAAGGTCGCCCGAGCTGCCAATGGATTCCACCATAGCCCAATCAAAAGAGCTATCACCCCACAATTTTTTGATAAATTCTCTAGAGCATCTCTCCAATTTCGTTTCCTGAACGAAAACATGGTCTGGACGATTCTCTGCAATTAATCTACGACAACCCCTTTGCCGCTCAGTATTCCCGAGCCCCCTATAGTTCCACGAAAGAATTTTGAGTTACATGAAAGACCTTCAACCTCAGGGTTGTTGCACTTGTCCATTGCTTTGTCAGATATTGTACCATGCGTTGCAGCTTGAACCATATCTAACGCCCTATTTTCATCCTAGCTGAGTCGAATGACAGTCAGAGACAGAAGGCTCCACGCTGTCATTGACCCTAGAAACAAGACTTGAAGACTTGCCAGAAGTTTGTTCGCTATGGAGTAGAAACCCAAGAATTTCCGTTTGTGGGACCTCGAAGCATGGGGGAGCACCTACGTGGTCTGGTGTGGATGAAAAACTCTCCGCATGAGAAACACATAGTTTTGTAGACAAACCATGAACTTCAACACATTGTTCTGCTAGTGGCTCGAATCCCGGGGGAGAGATACCGAACAATCCTGGGTCTGGTTGGAAGACTCTCCCTTGTCAACCCAGCAGGGGCACTACATCCTTTAAGTTCTACCTGCCCTGCTTTGTTGGTTGAGCTTGATTTGGTAGATCTCTTTTGAAGCACGAACCTAGATCTGGTGGGACAGACTGAAAAATTGGCCTATTCAGCAGCTCTGTCACGCTGTGCTTTTCTAGCCAGCTTTTGATCCCTGCGAGCCTGCATAAACATCTTGGTCAAAAGGGGGTCCAAGTTGAAGACATCTTCTTCCACCGCTTCTAAAACTCGCCAATAATTGTCAGATGTCTGTTGATCATTAGACTTGGCCAAATTATGTTCCGAAACAAACTTGGGCCCTTTGCCAGGTGAAGGCCCAACAATACCTTTTCCTTTATCCCGCTGAGATGGACGAGTCGAGTCAGACATCGAGTTACCAACTTTACCCGCTAAAACGACACGAGAAGCAGGGGAATGGGGAACCGTTGGGTATTGCTGGGGAGACTGATCACTAAGTGTCGGCAACCTAGGAGGCGGGTCGTATGCTTCGCATGAGGTCACGTGTGGAGAGTTAGCGAATACCAAGAAAGTTGTGTGTCCAAACGGAAGAGCAACAGGTGTCCACTGAATCACTGACTCAGACAACTCTATCAACGACCTTGCAAGATTCTTTCTTGCAACGGGATCTGGAGGAAGATGATTGCCCCATACTTGGGACAAGAAATCAATGGGAGAGTCCCGATGAATAGAGGTTGCTGCAATGGGGCCCTTACTGGCAATAAAGGTAGGGCTCACACTGGAGGGATTAGTGGCCACTACCTCCACAAAGGTTCTACCTGGCAAAGTTGAGACCCCATTTCTTCTAAATTGCTGCTTAGGATAAGGCTGAGGCACCTTATTTGAAACCATCTCCTTCATAGCGTGGGCGAGTTGATTCCAGCTTGTCCCTTCCACGCCAGCTGGCACCCTAAGAGTTTTGGACCCTGAACCCGAACCCACCAAAATAGAAAGGAAGATTCTTCCTTTATTGGCCTCTTTAATCATCATAACCCATCTATTGTTGATTTTCCAATTGGCTGAGAAACATTAGAGCCTGATTCCACAACTTTCTTAAGCTGAAACTCAATCCATTCTCCCATATGCAATTCAACAAAAACTTTGATTCTAACCCTCGAGTTCGATTCAAGTAACAACAAACCTCCTATTGACTTTCGAATCCCAAATTATTTCCCATCAATTTTCAACAAACGAAGATTTTCTTCTTTGAAATCCATCTCTCCCAAGATTTAGCACAAAATTACAAACATACAAGCACAATTTCACCAGCATACAAGCATCATAACAATACGAAGATTAGAAATAACTGAAAAATCTTACTTTTTACCGAAAAAATTGCCAAATTTGTTCCAAAGTCTGAGAAAGAGCTCACCGCGTCACAAGCCCTCAGTCACCACCGTCAAGCCCCGGCGATGGCAGATCGAGAAGAAGAAAGAGGCTCACCAGCCTGTCGAAAACCACCTCACCTTCGAAAACCACCTCACCTGCGAGATCCCCCACACTTTCGAAAATCACCTCACCTTCAAAAACCACTGACGAAAACCACCTCACCACTGTCGGTAAAACCACCTCGCCTTCGAAAACCACTGTCGAAAACCCCCTCACGCTTGCGAGATCCCACTGTCGAAAACCCCCTGTCGAAAATCCCCTGCGAGATCCCACTTATTCACAGGTATTATATATTGTTGGAAATCTTTTTCCAAGAACTTAAAGAAATAGTAGCTATATGTAATAGCATTGAGTAACTGCAAGTAATGCCTACAGTAGAAAGACTATCCCTTATTTTGTTCATCGCCCCAAACATCCCAATATTAACACCGATGGTTCGTAAATGTAACTCGTTGTTCAAACAACTATTCAAAGTTCTCAGAGCTTATTGTAAAGCTTGTTGAAAAACTCATTGTCAAATTTGATTAATTGCTCTTTGTTGTTCAAGCTGAATGGTTTCTTTTTTATAATTTTCTAACCATTCCAAATTCTGACCTATTGAATTCTACAAATTCAAATTTTCTCGTTCTATTTTCAGGTATCCATTCACTACATAATCTTCGGCTTCCCTTTCCACTTTTCGCAAGTGATCCTTGGGCTTTTTCCAGCCTTTCAACGACACTGCCCCATAATTCTTCTGAATTTCAAATAGTATTCAAGATTCTCTATTTAACTTTTTATTTTAAATTGACATAATATTAATACAATATGTGTAATAAACTGTGTAATATAGTGCAGAAGGAAAATGAATTACATGACAAAACCATGCCAAATTGATTGTTAGTACATTTACAACTTCATGAAAACTATGCTACACTTTCTAATTTAACCTTAACAAAACATATCGACAATAGAAACAAGACGCATTCACCAAAATTGAATCATATCGACAATAGAAACAAGATGCATTCACCAAAATTGAATCGATGCTAATATCTTTTTTTCCAAAACCATGGGTCTCAATCACCACCATTCTCTACAAGCAAATCTTCGATTAGCACGTATTAACCATACTTGAAATTTATAATTTCAATGTAAATCACAACAATAATTATTGGCAAAGACTTTGATTAGTACAGTAAAACAGTATTTGATTCAATAATGGGTGTTTATCTTGAGAGACAATTAGACAATAAAGGAAAGGAAGAGCGGTTTGTCTAAACTCTTAATAAGGATCTTGCCACGTTCAAGATAGTGATTGGCACGTGAACATGTGTTTCATAGGTCTTCTCTTCCTTATATAATTAGTAAACTTCGTAAAACGAAAAACAAAAAACCCAACTGTCTAATAAACCTATAGAGTCGCCCCATTCTTCCAACCAAGTAGGAAACCAAATAGCTCTCAATCCATCCATTGCTCATAGACACATTAATATCTCACCACCATATTCTGACACAACCCCCACTTTCTACTCTGACACACAATTAATCATCACATACCCTTCTCATGCATCCTATATAAACACCGCCACCACCACCGTCACCACAACCACAACCACAACCAACCACCAATATGGATGTCAAGGATCTTGAGAGAGCCCTTTACACTCCTCTTCCTGAAGATGATCAATCTTCACAATTAGAAGTTCCTCTTGAAGCCAAAACAAGTACAAAGAGATGGAAGGTAGGACCATTGAAGACCATTGTATGTGCCTTTGCTACAACTTTGTTCCTTGTCTCAATTGTTATGGGATTGGTTTGGAATCAGCAGAAATCTGATCAAAATCTAGAGTTTAATTCTCAAACACCCCTATCGACAATGACGACGAAGGAGAATTTAAAGCCTGCGATATCGAGAGGGGTATCGCAGGGTGTTTCGGAGAAGACTTTCAGATTGTCTTCCAATCAAGTTACTTATCCATGGAGCAATGTTATCTTGTCTTGGCAAAGAAGTTCTTTCCATTTTCAACCAGAGAAAAATTGGATGAATGGTTGGTATTCTTCTTTTCTAACTTTGGATTGCTACTTGCCTTGCCTACCTTAAATTGGAAAAGATTTTTTATTTTTATTTTATCTAGTGGATCTGTTTATATTTTGTTATACTAACTTGACCTTTGTTTTTTGGTTTTCCTTTTATGCCTTTGTGATTGCTGTGGTGGGGAATTTTGATGTGGAATTCAGATCCTAATGGTATGTTAACTCCAAACTTCTCTCAATTATTTGATATGAATTATATACTGTTTTGGGTTTTTCTATGAATTATTTGATGTGATTATAATTATTTTGATCTTTTTTGCCTTTCTAGTTGGCATGTATGTAGGACCAAATTACAAATTATGATACTGATACATCTGTATTTGGTAGGATATATAATTATCTTAGCGGAGTCTGATGTGGATGATGATGACCATCTAATTTATAATTATCTGTAGGCGAGTCTGATGTGGATGATGATGACCATCTAATTTATAATTAACAAGTTTTTTTTTTTTTTTTAAGGCCAATGGTGTTACAGTCGAGTGGTTAGGGCTGTGTGGGTTTGTCCCCCACATCCTAAGTTCGAGACCCACTTGCAGCATGATTTCTTTCTTATGGTTGTTGACCTGTAGGTCGCACCTTGTTAATAAGTTGTGGGATCCTTAAAAACCCAACTCGCCTTAGTTGATTTGCTTGAATACATATTCTCTTGGGTATTAATGCATGAGTCATCTTGCCATATGTACTCTAAAGATAATGAAAAAGTTTAGTCGCACGTGACAACTCAAAGATAATTATTGACAACTCAACTCATCAATCTTTTAGGCAAGTCTATATCCTTGATTGAAGCATTTAAAGAAAGATAACTCATCAATTCAAGAAAATACAGGCACTCCCTCACATAATTAGTTCGTTGAATCTATAGTGCATTACAATGATATTAAGGGTGTGTTTGGTTGCATGGAATCCTATGCCATGAGAATTTATGAGGGGACCACTACATTTTAGGCTAAAATGATATATCACTCCACATTTACCATTTGACCACCATTTGATTTTGTGATCAATGGTGGGAATGGAAGTCTCATGAACATGAGAATCTCACTCCTTGGCTCCCTCAAGGCATGTTCATGGGACCTTCATTCCCACCATTGATCACAAAACCAAATGGTAGATGTGGAGTGATATATCAATTTAGCATAAAATGTAGTGGTCCCCTCATGGATTCCCATGGCATAGGATTCCATGCAACCAAACACACCCTAATTTCAGTGATCTTCTCCATCCTAATCTAGCTATGCACAATGGATCTCTGATTTTTTTTTTTTTTCCACCACATGGCAATTAGTAGATTTTTATTTTTGTATTCCTTTTATTTATTTATTTATTTATAGTATATCGCCAATGGTGTTTTTAATAAGATGATTGTAGCAGGTGAGATCCCATATTTGGCAAGAGCGTAACCAAATTTCCACAGAATAAATGTTAAATGAATCATCTTCAGATTTTAGATCAGGAGACTTCACATGATACACTTGCATTTTCCAGTGATGATATTCATATTCTTTCTTTTATTTCTTTATTTGTGTTATATATTTTTATATAATGTTTAAATTCTACAAGAAAAGAATGTTAACAAAGACTTGAATAAAACTGATGCAGGACCATTGTTCTACAAGGGTTGGTATCACTTTTTCTACCAGTACAACCCGAATGCAGCAGTTTGGGGTGACATTGTATGGGGTCATTCAGTATCGCGGGATCTCATCAACTGGCAACACCTCCCTTTGGCTATGGTGGCTGACCAATGGTATGACAGTGACGGTGTCTGGACAGGCTCTGCTACAATCCTCCCTGATGGTTCCGTCGTCATGCTCTACACTGGTTCAACCAATGAGACAGTCCAAGTGCAGAACCTTGCCTTCCCTGCCGATGCATCAGACCCACTGCTCACAGAATGGGTCAAGTACTCTGGCAATCCAGTCCTAGTTCCACCTCCCGGCATTAAAATAAAGGACTTCAGAGACCCAACCACTGCTTGGACTGCGCCCAATGGGAAGTGGCGTATTGCAATAGGATCAAAAATTAATAGAACAGGAGTATCACTTGTGTATGAGACTTCAGACTTCATTCACTACGAGCTCTTGGATGAGTTGCTACACGAGGTTCCTGGCACTGGAATGTGGGAGTGTGTGGACTTCTATCCAGTCTCAGTTACTGATGAGAATGGACTTGACACATCATTTAATGGTCCTGATGTGAAGCATGTTCTCAAGGCTAGTCTTGACGATGACAAACATGATTACTATGCACTTGGAACTTACGATCCTATTAAAGATGCTTGGACACCAGATAATCCTGTATTGGATGTTGGAATTGGACTTCGTTATGATTATGGAAAGTTCTATGCTTCAAAAACATTTTACGATCAAAAAAAGAAGAGAAGGATACTATGGGGATGGATTGGGGAGACTGATAGTGAACTTGCTGATACGCAGAAGGGATGGGCATCTCTTCAGGTGACTATTCTATTGTTCGTTAAGGTCACTTAGCTACTAGTTTTACAACAAAGATCGGGCTTAATATGTGTTCTGTTATTGGTGTTTTCTAGGCTGTTCCAAGAGAAATCGTATTCGACAAGAAGACAAAGACCAATATCCTCCAATGGCCAGTGGAGGAAGTCGAGAGATTGAGATTGAGCAAGAAAGAATTCAACAATGTGAAGGTTGATATGGGATCAGTTGTGCCCCTTGACGTGCCCACTGCCACACAGGTATCAAATATCCTTCAGAAGATTCTCCTTATTTTATGAGCCAACCGCAAACTGATCAAATTGAGCAACTCAATCCCATGATTTTCCTTTTGTATTCTGAGTTTGAACTTTGTTATAATTGTGACAGTTGGACATAACTGCGGAGTTTGAGATAGACGCCACAGCTTTGGAGGGAGTCATGAAAGCTGAGCTTAATTACAATTGCAGCACCAGCGAGGGGGCTGCTGGAAGAGGCAGATTGGGACCATTTGGTCTCTTGGTTCTTGCAGATAATGACCGGTCTGAGCAGACAGCTGTGTACTTCTTCGTCGCAAAGGGCGCTGATGGCAATCTCAGGACTTTCTTCTGCACCGATCAGTCTAGGCATGATACTCTCTTCCTATTTATACTTTTCCAGTTAGTCTATTACCGCATCAAATATATCTATAACTGCAAATGCTTTTTACTCCAGATCTTCCAAGGCAACTGATGTTGATAAAGCGATTTATGGAAGCACAGTTCCAGTACTCAAGGAAGAAAAACTTTCAGTGAGGATACTGGTAAGTGCAGAAATTGATTTGATGTCATTCATTCTCATTTCTTTATTCAATTAGGAAAAATGGGTTACTCTGCATACCTTAACAAGCTAGCTACTTTGAGAAATGCATTTGGTCATACTCATATTGCGTATATGAATCGGAGCTAATGATGTGATGGGTCTGTTTTTATGTTAGGTTGATCACTCAATAGTCGAAGCATTTGCACAAGGTGGAAGGACTTGCATTACATCAAGAATTTATCCAACAAATGTAATAGCTGGAGCAGCAAGAGTGTTCCTATTCAACAACGCAACTGAAGGCAGTGTTACCGCTGCTTCAGTTAAGATATGGGAAATGGATTCTGCAAAATACATAACTACATCTGCAGCAAACCAATCCCAGCTCGGAAACCTAAAGGTGTAATGAAACTCTTTTACTATTTGTGTGTTGTTCATTAGCATGCTCTCAGCTCAACCTGTATCCCCTTCACCTCTCACGTTATTGGTTGTGATCTCATGGACATTCCATGTGTTAGTTAGCTGCCCTTTTAGTTTGCAGGGATGTCATTTTGGGATTTACATATATTGTCTATATCCTTCTGTGAAAGGTAAGTTCTGATATATATCGATGGTTTAGTTTTTAGTATAGTGAATGTTGTTTTCATATACTCAACATGGACATATTAAGAACAATAAAGACTGATAGGTAGTGAACAAAATTTGGAGAACCAATAGATAAAGCAAAAATTAGGACACAAATTGATCAAACAATGATTTAGGTAACTTGAAATAACACAAATTGATTACAACATAGGAAGGAGTTCTGATTGATCAAATGATGCTTGATTAAGATTAGGAATGTAGTGGCTTTAAATCAGTTCAAAGAATCTCTGCAATACCTCAAAGTGCCTCCAGCATTCCTTTCCCCGGCACATTCTCCCCGAGCCTCAAAGTTTTGTGCCTTTAAGAAGTGATCTTTCCAGTGCACCTCATTCATTCTAAGTTTGTTCTGCAATGTACACCTCAGATCTTTTTAAGACCACATTGTATTCTAGTTCAGGTGCCTTCAGTACTTCCTTTTTACTCCACATTCCTTGAACACCTTTTGATAGCACAGAAGATCGATCCAAACAAATCCACATAATCATTTTGAGGTAGTCAACAAGCACAATCATTGGTCCTGAGAGTAAACCATGTCTTAATAAGGTATCATAGCATTTTACTTAAGAGGTCATGGTATCTAAATAACCACCCAAAACTTCCCAAACAAAAACTGGTTTGCCTTGTACGAAACATACTACATGTCATGATACCTATACCATTTATCACTTGATAGTTGGTGATGCATTACTTCTTGCAAATAACTGCTGTTTCATGTTACACTTCACATTTTCAACAACAACCCCCTTTACTCCACATGCTTCAACACCTCGTGTACTCTTGAATTTCTAAATACGACACAAAGAATATCCATCCAAACCATCCCTTTGCTTTGGATTGGACAAGAAAAATCATATCACTTACCTTCAGTACTCCATGCCTTCAAATTTCTGTAACTTCACTCTTTACATGTGCTATGTGAAAAAACTCCCACCATTACTTAGCACTCCTTTGATGCTCCTCTCAACACCATGTACTAGTTGAAAAAAAACTCTACATGAGTTTCAGGAAAATGCCTACAAACAAAACCAGCCCCATGTTTTGAATTCCCTCAAGTACATTTTCATATCTTTAGAGCAAAATTTTGTATCCTTCGCATGCTTTCCACAGTTCTTTCCATTTCCTATGATATACTATTTCACCGGTCTCTTCAACAACCCTTTTTCATTTTTAGTTGCCTTTGACACTCCATATGTTTTATTCAAAATTGGCAAACAAAATATGAAACATCTATTCAGTGCAATGAGAATTTCTAGTATATGCTTTCTATCCAATTATAGTTTTTGACTTAAAGTGAGAATGCGACAGTTTGAAGTTTAGAATAAAAAAATATACAATTTTTCCTATACTCCACAAAAAAAAGACCCTACCGTCGAACATTATACTCCAGTAAATCACTCTTAAATTTAAATTTATGTTGACACTCCATCTGATTTGATTTAAAGATGTTCATTTTGGGGTGTGTTTGGTTGCATGAAATCCTATGTCATGGGAATTCATGAGGGGACCTCTATATTTTATGCTAATTTGAGATATCACACCACATCCACCATTTGATTTTGTGATCAATGGTGGGAATGAAAGTCCCATGAACATGAGAATAACATGCCTTGGGGAAAGGTCCTCTCATGGATTCCCATGACATAGGATTTCATCCAACCAAACACACCCTTAGAGTTATTCTTATTGTCCATCCAACCTATATTTGCGCATTTGAAAATTTTTCTTTAAGGCACCTCTGTTTCTAGCATGGCCTTACCATGTTCCTGTCTTCATCATCTCTATAACTCTGGAGACCTTGAGTGCTAGTTTTTCCTACCTCTTTAAATATTTTCAAAGCTAGTAGACTTTCCATTTAGATTTCATTTGGTTTATTTATCTGTTATTTATTATTATTGTTATTATTTCAAGTTAAAACTTACCCTCTATTGATTTGTAAATCTTTAACAGTAAAAAAAAAGAAATAAGCAAACATTATGTTAGGGATAAGCCATATAAAAAAATTTCATTATTTCATATAGACAAATTTTACTAGTATGATCTGTTGATTCACGAATTTGACTAAAACATTGAGTAGCTCTTTATTTCACTCAAATAGTTTTCAAATCACTGTTTTTTTAAATGTTATCTACACCATAGATACATTATGCGATCCACCAAAATTTATAACATTTAGCTTATATAGAACAAGAAACATTGGAATATCTATGGCCATATTTGATGGAACTACAGATTTTTCAAATTATGTATTTTGTGTGTATGTTTCAAAATCATGACTTGGAGCCCGAGTCAAGTTTTGTATTTTTATGTTCTTTCCTCAGGGTTGTTATGATCATTTATCGCTTGTATTTGCATTTGTCGATGTACCATGGTTGGGTTATAATGAGTGTGTTTGGTTTTAAGGACATTTTGTTATGGAAAAATTACAAAAAATAAAAATATATTGGAAGAAAAAGTGGGAAAAGGTTCTCCACCTTGAGATTGAACATCACTATGATTTATTTTTTTGGGGCAAATTTTCCTTTAAACTAAACACACCCTTTTACAGATAAAAATCCCTTTTACAGATAAAAATTCGAGGGTTCAATAGTCCTATTTACTATGGAATAGTTTGAAATCTTATATTTGTGAATCATTTTATTCTAATGAAGTTTTACTGTGATTGGATCAGGTTTACTTCATACCTCTGTTGGTCCTTTGGCTGCTAACTTCGAATGTTTGGAAGAGCTCTCCTTGTAGATATAGCGTGTAGTTTGCTTATCAAAGAGCCTCCAGCACTGAAGTTTGAAAGCGCAAAATAATTTAAAGGAAGTATCTTATCATCAGGTATAATGCAACTACATTGCGGAAGTCAGAAAAAAAAGAAGCAAAACTAATGAAGAATAAATTTTACCATCAGGGGCAGCGTGAAGTAGGTTACATTGTTTGAACCAAAAAATAAAAAATTTTGCAAGAAATTGAAAAACGGAGATGACAGTGGCTGACAAAAAATTTTGCTTCCACTTCTTTGAAATAATATTTTCACATTTTTTGTTCTCATTTTTGTTTCAATACAGTAGATGTTGAATACAATGGATTTTCGAGACAATAGTTGTGCGTGCCTTATCATTCATCAGTCTATTTAGTATTTACAGTACATGGCAAATGTTAATAGGACTATATACATTACTTTGCATCGCACAGACCCATGCTTGGATCACAGAAACCATCACGGTCAAGTAGTTGCTGTGGTGAAGCACTTAGCAGAGAAGATGATGGGGTCCCATATGCACTTCGCCGACTGTTTCCACAGCCTAGGCTTGTTCTTGTGCTCACCCCTGTTACAGGGTTGGTCCCAATTGCATACTTGCACAGAGCCTGTATGAAGGAAAGTTCAGAAATAAACGAATCAAGGAAACAAAGTAAAATGATGTTAATGGTTACAGTTAGAAGCAGCGATAATTTTCTTCATTTTCTAAATATAAAAGGAGATGACCTAAGTTGAACTCACAAGACTTCCTGGTGACAATTCCACAAATAGGCACAAAGCCATGAAAAAGGGTTCTATTGAAGGGTTACTAAAGCTTATCAGGCACCAGTGTAACCTAGGGAATTGAAGGGTCATTAACTCCATATACACTGATCCTCCAGAAACCTCACTATCAAGCCTGATAATGCCCATAATCCTATCCCTGGGGACTGCATAACAGTAATAATAATTTGGAACCTGTAACTGAAACTAATGTTACCTACTGCTTAAACACTTGTTGGCCAAATTTTTCAGCAGACTCTTTCACTTTTAAAAAATATCTACTGTAACATGGATAGTAATTACTACTAGCATTCTGACTCTCCCTTTGTTCCTAGCTCTAACTTCAGAATTATGCAGACACCGATTGATGTAATTCACCCTGCTAGAATGAACTCTTGGGTGAATAAAGGGAAAAGTATCAAGGAGGATTGTGCTAATGCTTTGATGTAGTAAATGATGAAGGGGTCGATGAGTAGTGTACTTTTATTCATCTTTCATTTTAAGTTTAAGGATTTGGAGATACCCAGGACCGCTTGCTTTCTAGAGGATATTGTTGTAGGGAGTGGTTTTCCTTTTTCCTTTTGCTTTTGGTAGGCTCCTGCTAGTCTTTTGTAAAGTTTTGCAATATTAGCTGTCAAGATAAAAGAAAATAATGATGGCATTTGATGAAGTTATCACTAAACCCAGAAACAAATATAAACTGGTGTTATTTCAGGCAGCCCCCACTGATCATCTTTTCTACCAACAAATTTTAAAAGGGACATGTAAAAAGGTGTCAAAAATTTTTTCCTGCCAAATTGTTTCACGAAATAAATAAAGAGACAACAGAAGATGAGTTAGTAACTAACCTGCTTGTCATTATGAAAAAGTCAAACGAAACCGCAGAATTATCAATGAGAAATGTCTTATCCTCAGAATGTAGCAACTGTTTAGTATGAGGATTGATGAGCAAGAACAACTCCTCAACGCCGAACCTAGTTTGTCGAGTGACAGCTGAAGATTTGGACTTCTTTATAACCATAGTCATAACAGTATTAGAGTCTCTCTTCTTCCTCTATTCTCGTGAAGTGCTTGTGTTAGGGACAAGTTGCTTATAGTATCACCACTTATAAGAACAAAATCTCCATGTATCTAGTTAGAAACCAAAAACAAATGAGAATTACATACTTGCAAAAAGAAGAATTAGTAAGTAACTAAGTAACTAACCACGTTGCGCTCGTAAATTAAGCGTAGGGCGGGCGTCACCGGGGCTAATGGAATCATGAGACTCAATAGTGGTGACACTGAATTTGGGGATAGATAGCCATTGAGAATTGTCCAAGTAATTGATAATTTGGTTGGAGTGAGCACAGCAGAAGACGAAAACTTCTTCAATGCCGGCAGATTCGAGCCATGCTAATGTGTAATCGATCATTGGGATGTTAACAAGAGGTAATAGCACCTTGGGGCATTCGAGTGTGATTGAGCGGAACTTCTGGGTGAAGCTATCGGCAAGAAGAGTGGCTTGGAGAGGAACATGGGGCAACGAGCTCTTCTGCATCTTCACACACACTGCCTCCCTTTTTTGCACCGCTCATGGTTTTGGTTTTGGTTTTGGTTTTGGTTTTTTACAAGATGAAAGCTAGAGACCACCTAAACCCCAAAGAGACGAGACGACGAAACAATCTATACTGTAAATTGAGTGATTGGACAGTGGTACACTGTGGAGAAAGGAGGAGGAAGTTTGGACTAGAGGGGAGTTTATTAAGAAGATCTACAATGCTAAAAGTTATTTGGTAAAGCGGATTATTCCTGCAAAAAACTATGACTTGTTTTCAATGCTTATGATGTCTACCCTTTTTTTTTTTTGGGTCTTCTATAACTGAAGTCTGAAGAGCCTTGGGACTAGAAAATTCAATAAAACCCTTCATTAGAAGGTCATTCCTATAATGCCAAAGGCCCAAAGAGCATGAACGATGGCACAAAATTATGCATTGAAAAGTGCTACTGCGTAAGTTGTTATTCGTCCAAAAAAAAAAAAACATTAGACCAGAAGACTTTAAAAGAGAAACTCGACGACCACATTGAAGAGGTTTGATGAATATGTATAAGTGATCCTTTTTCTAAGTATAATTGTTAGATTATTCGATTAATTTAAATATTTTATATAATAACTTTCTACTTAGCTACATTATGTGTATTTTGATATTTAATATGTACTTTAATGATATCTAAGAATAAACTAGAACTAATATCACGTGCAATGCCCGCTGGTTAAAGATGTAACCTCAGTTTGACAATCATTTTTAGGTGGAACCCATTAGAAAATGGAACAAAATTAAAAGAGAGGCAATGTTGATATAAAAAGGGGTTTTGGGGCTCCAATCTCTCTCTTTCTTTGGCTGCAACTCCTTTTCCTTCTTGGTTGTAATTGACGAAGGAACAATGTGGTCAACAAGGAAGTGAATTGTGACCCTTCTTTTTGTTGCTCTAGCGAGAACACTTCCACGTTGTTCATGAATCTCCTTGCTGCTTGTTGCCCTGTAACTCACTATTTGTTTGTTGTGCTTGAAGGAGGTCTCTTTTATTGTGTGTGATCTTGTTATTGCTTCTCTGCGGGAATAAGAGATATGTGACAAATACGAGGAACCAGCTGCGTGTAGGTGTTGCATGTAAACATTTTTTGGCTGCAATTGGGGCGTGAACACCCTGCAACTCTTGGCTGCAAGCCAATTGTTCGTGTTGCTACTCGGTGTGAGGGTGATTGAGAATAATAGAGGGTGTTGAGCATGAAGTCTTTGTTGCTGCGTTGAGAAGAAAGTTACTAAGAAGAATAAGGAAAGGGGAAGGGAAAAAGAGTTTGAATCTCTCCGTTATTTGCACCCGGCACTCTAGTATGCACCATTTCATACCACTGTTTGCTTATTTTCTTTTACTCTCCATTGATTTATTAGAAAACAAAATTTGTGTTGAATTATGTGTAACTAAACAATTTAGTTAAGGATAAATTAAAGCACTAGTTATGACTCCTTGAGAATTTTTGACATACTTTGATACACTACTTTTACAATGCTCGATTGATTAATTTCTAATTTTATTTCACCCTTCTTGTAGATGTTGTTTGTGCTTGATAACCATGTGCATGATTTTTATGGAGATAGTTACATGAGTAAATTTAGATGACCGAGTCTTGTGCCTATGCTAAGTGACAAAAAGAACGAAGTAAAATCAATTTTTGAAATTAATCAACATGAATGACTGAAATAGACACAATGTTTTGGGTTTTGTGTTTTTTGTCGATTTCATTTGATCTATGCATTCTTAAGGTGAAACTAAGTAGATATCATGTTAAATACTTTGAGAATAAAAAGAGTTAGAGTAGACACTCATACATAATTCGTTGTTTAAAGAAATCCATAGCTTAAGGAGTAGACACCTATACGCTTATGTTGGTAAAATTTTAATATTGAAATTTAGTTTGTATCATAGTACATATTGTTATTCAAAGAAAGATGATTAGTAGTGGATACCAAATACGTAAATTATTTTCTCATTATTTGAAATATAATATTACCTTTGTTTTCGTTTAAACATCATCTCGTCCTTGTGTTTCATAATTTTTTTTTATATTCAATTATTTATTAGATTTCAAGTAGTAGTGTTAGGAAAGATGCCTTTAAACACAATTAATCCAATCCTTGTGAGAAATATCTCATTTCTGTTATCTATACTATTTGTTTGATCTTGTGCACTTACAAGTTAAAAACTATATTTAGAAGTTTATTAATTAGGTTAATAATAGTACAACAAGGTTTTTGATACACAACATAGAACAGTCATAGTAATATTTAGAAGTTGAAATCCAAGAGTTTGAAAGGGATAAATTAATACCCGAGGTATAAAAGAAGCACTTTCTATGGGATCTAGTAACCACTAGCCACCCCGACCTAATTCATGATGAACCCACCAACTTCCAAGCAACAAATGGTATATCATTTTTGTATATATTTCATTATAAAATATTTACACAAATATGAAACTGAGAAAGATCAAGAAGATGTATGATTTTTTTTTACTTGGCCAATGAAACATAGGGTAGTTCGTAGATTTTTTGGCTTCAATTATCCCCCTATACTAGTTATACAAAATGCATCTTCTATGCTATATATATGGATATATGCTAATATTATAAAAAAAGAAATTGACAATATCGGAAATATTTATCTCATTTTCAATAGGGTTGGCAGTGTGGCAAATTTTCACGAACATCCACCACTGATTGGGGAGGATTCAGGTTTGCCTAAACGAATTTCGGGGTGGATCTAGCAATCCAAATGGTATTTGTCACAAATTCTGGGTGAATAAGGACTTGGCATATTCGCCCCGCAGATATTCGTTTATATGATTATTTTACTAAAATACCCCTAGGCCCTTAAGACAACCAAAAAAAAACTTGACCCTGAACCACTATTCAATGTCCACCTCTCTCCACTCTCCACCCATCTCCTTCGCCATAACCACGACCACAGGAGCGGAGCCAGGATGTTCACAAAGAAGGGGAATGAAAAAATTGCAAAATTTTAGGGGGCAATTAGTTAAATTCGATTACTGTTCACCACTATTTGACTATTGTTCATAATAGAAAAATCAGACTTTGAAAATTTTAGGAGGGGGGGGGGGGGGGGGGGGGCGGTGGCAACTGCCTCCCATGTCTTGTATGTAGCTTCGCCCCTGCGTGACGACCACCCCCTCACCAAAGTTATCCCTTTTCACCTCCACCACCTTGGTTTGTCCATCACAATCGTCCCCTTGCTCGATCTAAAACTCCACAGTCTCTCTGAAACCCCTCGAATTTTATCCAGCTTTGGTGCACGAAAACTGTCAAACTGGATCACAATTTTCAAGATGCCGTTGTTGAAGATGATGAGACCAACGATTGTGGGTATAGTCATTGTGGGGATATAGATCGATTTACGAACCAATTCCTAATTCGAGGGTGTTGTTGTGGTCTACTGTAGCAAGCCCTCTTCGAGATAATAGCTCGAAAACTGATAGATTTAACGATGCGGAAGCAATAAACAAATAACAAAAACTTGACTTACAAAATTTTTTCAATCTGAAAATAATTCTTTTCAACTTCAAAACTGCCTACAAACTTGATTTCTAATTTATTTAAGTAAAATAAAACTCTAAACTCGATTGGACTTGTATTCCTAGTTGAGCCTTAACAAGGACTAGCTCAATTATTAAAAATAACTAATATTAAAAATATTAACCATAATACCAATATATCATCATTCCCCATACTTCGAAAAAGCTCGTCCTCGAGCTTAGTCGTTGTCAGCAAATCCATTAGCAACCATAGACTTGTGTTCATGCACCTATAGTGTCATCCTAAGGAGGAAAAACATCAACAACGAAACAGATCTCCATCTGCAATAAGGGAATTACTTTATTTTTGGAGCAATCTCGACGAACATGACCGACTTGCCCACATTTGAAACATTTGAGATAAGCATTATAAGCAACAGTACATGTTATTAGTTTAACAGGTGTAATATGAACCAAAGTTGTCTGAGGTATAACTGAAGTAGTCACATTATACTGTGAATGTGTTTTGACCTTTTTAGCATACCACTCTGCTTATGCCATGGTACTGATCGAAATTCCGTGCATCTGTCAACCTTTTAGTGTTCACATTCATTCATCTTTAGTTTACTGCACAAATGATGAAATTTCTCAGTGTATTTAGACACTGTAGACTTGCCCTGTGTAAGTTTATACAATATGCGAAACAAATCTCGTTGATAATCTTTGGGGATGAAAGCACATTGTAATAACTTTTTTCATTGTAGGCCAGGTCTGAACCGGTGCCTTCCCCAACAACTGTATCTTTGTGATCAAATCTCTCCACCAATTAGATATGGTAGACTGTAACTTTGTTGCAACTAAACGCACAACTTTAATACCTATTAGAGACTTATATTCGAAAACCTTGTCAATTTGGTCAAACAAATCACATCTCTATTTCTTCATTTTTGGATTTAGAATGAGGCGCTCAGTTGTTTTGTCACTTAGCCAATGTTCTTTCTAGTTGGTTGGTGAGTTTTGTACATTACACAAAAAGAAGTACAACAATCAGCTTGGTAATTATTTTAGAACTTGATGCATTATTTATGTTTGCCAATTTTATCACAGTAACAAAGGCACAAACAATTATGAACATAAAAAATTTAGTTCCATTTAGATTTCCTAAATGAACATGAGATGAGCTGCACTTGCCCAACTCTTATTTAAAAAATATTTACAACTGAAAGCCTAAATAACAAACCCTATTACTTACATGGACAAAACACAAACTACCAACACACTAGAAATCCACTCAAGCTATCAGGACCAAACTACTGTAATTAAACAATAGTCTACTACTTAAAGAGTTTAAATCAAAATCTGAAATAAAATTTCATATCCCATCAACAATAGCATTTGTCAGATCTCCACCAAGCAAAGACGTGAGCCATCCACCATGGACCCTCCCTTCAGAAATGACAAAATTATAGCTCTTACTCAAACTGCCTTTACTTACTGTGTTTTCTCTATTTGCACTCAACGGTCTGAAAGAAGATGTGGTCTTCATTGATAGAGGGACAAAGAGTTGTGGGGGTATCAGATGATGCCTTTTCATGGCCTTTTATGCTAAATCAATGCAATCAGAGACAATGCTAACTCCTGAAGAAAATCGTTAAGCTTCTCCCAAAAGTTGGACCACTAGCAATTCAGTAGAAGAGTCTTGCACCAACCATATTGCTCTTGTTTGAATTTTTACCCTGGACAATGCTTGCATGTGTTGCACATAAGCCAATCTTCCCCTTTGTGAACTTCTCACACGTTCCTTGTCCCCAAGTACAACATTTTCTCCCTCCATGGGCATTGCAAAATGTAACTATCTTGTGTGGGCGGACTATGAGGCTGACAGACTACCTTGAGTGGCAGGCTCTGAGGCTGGCAACTCATTGTATGGCCAGGCTCAGATTCAAGCAGACTACTTAAGTGTTATAATCCCACATCGCCTGGATGACGGATGGAAATGAGCTATATATTTTCGAGTTTAGATCTCCTTGGTACGACGCGTATGAAAATCATTAGAGGAAGGGTGAGGGAGAAGAGTCAGAGCCCAATAGGTCAGTGGATCCCAAAGCGGACAATATTGTATAACGAGCATTGTCATTGTGCTACTCTGATACGACACGTTTTAAAGTCGTGGGGCTAGTAAGGCCCAGAATGGACAATATCATACCATGTGGATCGGGTCGTTACAAAATGGTATCAGAGCCGAACCTAATTAGAAGTGTGCCAACAAGGATGTTGGGCCCTAAGGGCTTGGACTGTAACAACCTTGTGTGGGCGAGCTCCGAGGCTGACGGGCTACCTTGAGTGGGCGGGCTCTGAGGTCAGTAACTCCTTGTGTGAGCGGGCTCAGATACTAGCATGCTACCATGTGTCGCAGACTTATAAGCTGGTAGGCTACCTATGTGTTATAGTCTTACATTGCCTAGGTGATGGATGAAGATGAGCTATATACGTGCAAGTTTGAATTCCCTTGCTAAGATGCGTGTGAAAATCGTGAGGATGAGGGCGAGTGAAAGGCCCTAAAGGAGGCGGAGCTCAATATGCCCATGGATCCCAAAGCGGATAATATTGTACCTTGAGCAGTATTGTTGTGCCATTCTGATACGACACGTTTTAATCAACCAAAATGTCACTCTCAAGAATTTGTGCAACTCTACCTTTTTTGAGTTTTTCCTTTTTGGTTTGTTCCAATGCTTTGATACATTTTTTCGCACGACATCCGCACATAATGTCACATTCCTTTTTTTTTCCCACGCGAAACTTTTTAAGTCTAGAGATTCCACAATAAATCTTTTTGTTATGAAACTTGCACCATACCAAACTTCTATTGGTTGGTTTTCTACATTCTCTTCATTTCCATGTCAGGTCGTCGGACATCATTTTCATTGATTTGATGATGTTGCAATGATATTAATGTTACCAGTGTCTCACGATGACGACATATTATTGTATATTACAAAAATAAATAATTAATTAAAAGGATTTGGATACTATTTATAATCCATCAAATACAATATGTTTTATAATTGTATGATATTGTTTATTGTAATAATTTTATTAATTTACTATTTGGACGAGAAAAAGAAACTAGAAGAGGAGAAACAACAATAAATCGACAGCAACACATGCTTTAAACTAGGGCTGGGCCGGTCCGGGTAACCCTTCCGAAAATTAAAAATCGAAGCTCGGACCGATATTTGTAAGGCTGGTTAACCTCGGTCCTGGATAATCGAATTCCGAGCCAATCTCGGTCCAAAGCCCAAACTGTTTTTATGAAATTTGTATAGTGGATTGAGGTTTCTAAGATATGGCTTTCTTTTTATGAAATTTGTATAGTGGTATGGAAACATTGTTTGAATTTACAAGGAGAAATGAAAAATGTAGGTTCTAACACCTTCCTTTAAAACCTATTGATTTTGTAGCCATTTAGAGCTTGGTTCATGCCATATTAATTGGTGGGGCATTGTTGCACATCTCAGACTTTAAAATCGTAATGCATCCGATATGAAATGATAAAGTCCACTGCTATCTATGGTAATATTCATTTGATTATCAAATTTGTATACAATCAGCAGTAAATTAAATTAATTTTGCAGTAAATTGTAATGCAATCAGCAGCAAATTTTGTAATCTGCGATAAATTGTAATGCAATCAACAGTAAACTAAATTGTAATCAGCAGTAAATTGAAATCAACAGTAAATTTGGTAATATGCAGCAGTAAATTGTAGTCAACCTGTACTTCTCTATTAAAGTCTATTTCAACCTATTACATATTGAGAACTGAAAGTTTTCTAAAACACCACCATTAGACCCAGCTGGACGAGCAGGAATAATGTCAATAAACAAGAATATAAAGTTGCAATATCTTCCGCAAGTTGCAATATAAAGTAAAAAGATGAAATACATGCTTGGTGGCTAAATTATTAAACATACCTCAATTTAGATGATTGGCTTAGCCGACTAGTAATTGCAATATCTTTCGCAAGTCGCAGTATTTCAATTTCTACAAATCAAGAACATATACCCATATATGAGAAAATATTTTGACAAAGTTAAAAGTATTCAAAGATGAATAAAATTTTCTTACCTTTCTCCATTTTCTCCAAAGAGTTGTAGAAATCTATTTCATCATTCGTGAGCTTTTTTAAAAAAGTCAAAAGCATCGGCTTTAAACCAGTCATTGGTGCAAATAAGAGCTTCCACCGTTTTAGGAGTCAAATAGGTCAGAAAGGATCCACAACTATTTTTCGGGCACCAAAGGCAGCTTCTGAAGCCACACTTGAAATCGGATAGGGGAACCTTGAAGAGTTCTCTTTCCACCATTTTAGCAAATTAAATGCTAAATTCTTTGGATTTTCAGATGCCTCTGCCAAATACTTATCAACTTCATTTGTAATATGAATCACATCCTTTTTTTATTCTTTTCACAAAACCATTTAATAATGGATCACCCCCTTCTTCATTTCCAACGCCACCATTCTCATCCGAAACCTCTGAATAAGCATGTGATTGATTTGGATTATCATTTTTATACGCTTCATACAAGCGTATTAATTGATTTCTCACCCCTAGTGTTAACTCATCTGCCTTCCAAGAATCTTCAACTAAGAATTCTAACTCGTAATTGATGTAGTCAAGTTTGCAACGAGGATCAAGAGCTACCGCCACAAGCATAACTTGATTTACATCTTTTATATTTTCCCAATACTTGTCAAATTTTAATTTCATGGAACTTGCAACCTTTTTCATAAAGGGATCACCATTTCTCATTGTGGACTTTAAATCTTCCACAATCTTGAACATTTCTTGGAAGGGTGCATTGGCTGTCACCTTTTGGTAACGACTAAACCTCAAAGTAGCCTCATAAAACTTCTTTAAAAAGTTGACAAAAGCCTTCACATACAACCAATCCGTGGCACATGGGATTTCAACTATTTCTTTCTCACCTCCCTCAACCCTTATTTTCTTATTTCTTGGTTTCTCACAATGGTCATCACCACAACTAAAGTAAGAAGCAAAGTCCATATCCTCCTCCGCCAACCTTTCAAATGCCTTTTGTACCTTTAAAGCCGCCTCTAACAATAAGTAGTTGAAATTCCACCTAGTTTTACACTCCAACGGCAAAAAGACCTTTGCTATCAATTTTCTCAATGGCTAAACATTGCCTAAATCTCTCCAACTTAGCTGGGTGTGATACCCTTGTGTGGGCGGACCTGAGGGGGAGAGTGATGGAAAGGCCCGTGATGGCAAAGTCCAACAGGCCCGTGGATCCCAATAGGGGTTGGGCGAGCTACCAAGGGGAGATTATAGTCCCACATCACTTAGGTGAGGGAAGGGGATGTGCTATGTATGTACGAGTTTGAATCTACAAAGTACTACGTGTTTTAAAGCCGTGCGAGCCGGTTGGGCCAAAAGCGGACAATATAGTATTCTGTGGATCGGGTCATTACAGAATAGTATCAGAGCTGGACCTAGTCGAAAGTGTGCCAACGGGGACGTTGGACTCCCTTAGGGGGTGGACTGTAATACCCTTGTGTGAGTGGACCCAAGGGGGAGGGTGAGGGAAAGACTCGTGATGGCGAAGCCCCAACAAGCCAGTGGATCCCAATCGAGGTTGGGCGAGCTACCAAGAGGAGATTATAGTCCCATATCGCCTAGGTGAGGGAAAGGGATGTGATATATATGTATGAGTTTGGATCTACAAAGTACAATCCACAGAATACTATATTGTCCGCTTTGGGCCCAAGGCCCACACGACTTTAAAATGCGTAGTACTTTGCAGATCCAAACTCGTACATATATAACACATCCCATTCCTTCACCTATGCGATTTGGGACTATAATCTCCCCTTGGTAGCTCGCCCAACCCCTTTTGGGATCCACGGGCCTTTCCCTCACCCTCCCCCTCAGGTTCGCCCACACAAGGGTATCACAGTCCACCCCCTTAGGGAGCCCAACGTCCTCGTTGTCACACTTTCGGCTAGGTCTGACTCTGATACCATTCTGTAACGACCCGATCCACAGTATGAAATTATCCGCTCTGGGCCCAACTGGCCCGCACGGCTTTAAAATGTGTCATACTATGGGGATCCAACCTTGCAAATATATAGCACATCTCTCTTTCGCACCCAGGCGATGTAAGACTATGTACCCCTTTGTAGCTCGTTCAACCTCTCTCGAGCCTATTGGGCCTATTAGGCTCCAACCCTCACCCTCACCCTCAGGTCCACCCACTCCAGGGTCTCATAGTCCACCCCTCTTAGGGCCCAGCGTCCTCGTTGGCCACACAGGCCCAACGTCCACGTCGACACACTTTCGGCTGGGTCAGGCTCTGATACCATTTTGTAACGACCCAATCCGCACAGTAAGATATTGTTCGCTTTGAGCCCAACCAGCCCGCACGACTTTAAAAGGCCTCTAACTATGGGGATCCAACCTCGCACATATATAGCACATCCCCCTTCCGCACCCAGGCGATGTGGGATTATGTCCCCCTTGTAGCTCGTCCAACCCTCTTGGGCCTATTGGGCTCCAACCCTCATCCTCACCCTGACCCTCAGATCCGCCCACTCCAGCGTCTCACAGTCCACCCCTTGGGGCCAAACTTTCACGTTGGCACACTTTCGACTGGGTCAGACTCTGATACCATTTTGTAACGACCCGATCCACACAGTATGAAATTGTCCGCTCTGGGCCCAACCGGCCCGCACGACTTTAAAACGCATCACACTATGGGGATCCAACCTCGCACATATATAGCACATCCCCCTTCCGCACCTAGGCAATGTGGGACTATGTACCTTTTTGTAGCTCGTCCAACCCCTATCAAACTTATTGGGCTCCAACCCTCATCCTCACTGTCACGCCCATTTTTGAACAACATAAATAAATAGATTGTCAAAAAACTAAGGCATAACAGGAACACTTTAAATGGTACAGTCATAAGGCATAAACAACTAATAAGCTTCCTCAATATTCTTCCTCTAAAAATGAGGTCCACAACGAATAAACAAAAATTTCAATAATCAATTCCCCAAATAAATATCTGACAAAGCTGAGCATTTATATCCAAATCCTACATCTGATTACCAAGGAATAATAATAAATATCTAAAAAAGAATAAAATGTGTCGACTCCCCAGCTATCGCCACGCAGCTACTATCCTTCCTTAGCTCCAATTAACCCTGATGGTTCTCTCGGGCTACGCTCATTAAGAACGTAGCCAAATTTGTAAAACAATATAAAATCTGGGTTAGTATAATCATACTGGTGTGAGCAAACTTACAAATCAAGGCAATTAAATATAAAAGGAAAAATGCAAATTTCAGCTTAAGGAAGACAGATAGTTCTCATTCGAGGTTCGAATGAGCTGTTAGTTTCTTCCCTCAAGGCTAACCTAGTACAAGAAAAAATAATCTATACACAATTTCATGACGTGCTCAATTCAATGGTATTTGTTTAATTATTATTTTTCAAAATTTTGGCTTCTTTTCCACAATCGCACTCTCCTCCTGTGCCGAACACACTTCACCCAAGTGTGCCTCCCTTGCCATCGAAGCCACTCGGAGTGTACATGACCCAAGTGGGGTGCCACCTCGAGTGTCATATCATCTCACCAAAGTTCGATCACTGGCAAATATTTTTCCTAAATCTACACATAGAATAGAACTCACATGGAACGGTGCACCGATATGCAAGAAAGTATGCATACTCATAATAATATTACACGTATGTATACAAGCAAGTCTGTATACAAAAGTTTCTTTTTTTCATATTTTTTTTGGAGTTGTGGAAAAAGAACATTTACCAAGTATTTATTTGAGTCATTACTTTTCCAAATCAATTAACATCTCACATTCCCCTTACAAGAACCATATACATAAAACATTACCAAGGTGATATTCACAACATGACAAAATCTATTTTGCCATCTCCTTCAGAAAAGAATGAAAGCCAAGTGTGTAGCAAACACAAGCATTCTTTTATCATAGTAACATACACGTGTCAAGAAAACAAGTTCCATTAATTAGCTATACCCCAAATTAAGATACCCTGACTATCCTTATGGAAATCCACCTTTACTTTCTTGCTTAATTATAAAATCAAAATTTTAGCTCCAATGGTTCTAAGAATAGTTTCGGTGCCCCAAAGTTATTCAGCCTATTTAACATATAGGCCTCATTAACGATCTAGTTGATGCCACTAGATAGTAGGTGACATAGTTCGGATCAACAAATGGGCGTGGCTTCAAATCCATGTGATTATTCCCAAAATTGTAACAAAACAATTATAATGAAACCAACACTGTCTGACAAAAAAAAAAAAAAAAAAAACAGAAACCATATGTTTATTTGGGGAAACCCATGTCAGTTGAAAGAAAAACATGATTATTTGGGGAAACCATGTGATTAGAATTTCTGAAACCCAAATATAATGAAACCCATGGCTAACTATACCAATATAATGAAACCCTTACCATTCTCATGTCACATCACCATTAATAAAAAAAATGTAAAGAGAATGAAGAAAAAAAATTTCCTTTCCCATCCTCTCTCTTCCATACGTCAAATCACCAAAACAAAAATAAAGGAAATAAAAAAAAAGACTTAAAACAAAACCAAAGAAAGTAGAGTTCGTACATCACAAATCACAGAATAATCACAGAAAGTAGAATTCGTACATTAGTATTAACATCTCCAAAGAAAGTAGAGTTCGTACATAGGAAAAAAATCAACGAATAATCGATATTATGGATTGAAAATCTCAGTAGAGTTTAACTCACAAATATTTTTTCTTTGCAAGATTCCAAGGTTCGTACATCACAATTTTTTTTTTATTTTGTGTGTGTGCAAAGAGGAAAAAAAAACTAGGGTTTCTTTTTAAATAAAAAGTTAGGGTTTCATTAGCTAAACACACCCATCTCTTATCTCTTACCCACAGCCAGCCTAAATCTAAGTTTGAAATTAAAAATCATAAACTATTATTACTTGTAATTATTATCAATTAATTAGTATCAATTAATAATTACTACCAATAAATATTATTAACTTCTAAAATAATGCAAGTATATTGGTAAGTAAATTAGGCGGGTATTACACTCACCCTCACCCCCAGGTCCGCCCACACAAAGCTGTACGGGCCGGAGGGGACAATTTCATACTGTGTGGATCCGGTCGTTACAGAATGGTATCAGAGCTTGATCTAGCCGGAAGTGTGCCAACGTGAACGTTAGGCCCCAAGGGGGTGGCCTATGAGAACCCTGGAGTAGGGTGGACCTGAGGGTGAGGGTGAGGATGAGGGTTGGAGCTCAATAGGCCTGAGAGGGGTTGAATGACCTACAAAGGGGGACATAGTCCCACATCGCCTGGGTGCGGAAGGGGGATGTGCTATATATGTGCGAGGTTGGATCCCCATAGTGTGACGCATTTTAAAGTCGTGTGGGCTGGTTGGGTCCAAAGCGGAAAATTTCATACTGTGTGGATTGGGTTGTTACACCGAGGAAGACCTCGTGTACTTGCAAGCCCTACGAATACTCTAATAGAAGTGTGCAACTCAACCAATCCATCACAAACAATCAAATTGATGATGTGAGCACAACACCTCATATGCAAAAGCTCTCCATCCAACAAAGTGTATTCCACCCATTCAATTTTCTATTCATATGCCTAACAACACCATCATTTGAACTAGCATTATCAAGAGTAATAGTGAATACCATATCTATGTCCCCAATCCCTCAAACACCTCTATAAAAATCTCCCAATAGCATCCCTAGAATGGTTGATAATTGACAAAATTGATAACTCTTTCATGCACATTCCAACCATCATCAATAAAATGGGCGGTTATAGCCATATAATTAACATTTTAGATTGAAGTTCGAGTGTCGGTGGTGAGAAAAACTTTTTGATTGTTGTGAACAATGACACTCCTGATCTTGGCAATTTCTTTTTGAAAAATAGACTACACACTCTAGCAACGGTTCTACGAGATGGTGGATCAAACTTAGGTTGTGCCTCCTTCATAAATCGCTTAAATCCTATCCCTTCCACATGCTTAAAAAGGAAGCTCATCAATAATAAGCATTTCCACACACTTCCTTCTACATTTTCCCTTAATTAAAATGAGCGTGAAACCGAGGTACTCTTATTATAAAAAATGACTTTTTGGTTACTTGCGACTTTTAAAGGAGATTTTGGACAAGACATACGTAAATGTCTAAGTAGGTTAGATGTACCATTTACTTGACTATTGCATGCCAAATTACTTTACAATGCATACAAATTGCCTTCTCCCCTTTCCCTGCTATGTTTGTTTTAGTAAAATGACTCCATACCTCTGATGTTTTGTTGTAGAAGGAAGGGGGAAGTCCTCCCTCTTTAGTAGGTGGTGGATTTTGAGATGACGATCCCTCTTGACTAGGTGGTGCATTTTGAGATGGTTCATCTTGAGATGACGGTGTATCTTGAGTTTGTGGTGACGGTGATGAACTTGGAGTTGTTGAAACACCTTCCATGGTTGACCGCTTTGCGCTTAACCTAAATCACATCAATAATAGTCATTTATTATTCACAAGCATTTAAGAAATTCGAAATATAATCCAATAAATTAAAAATGCACAATGTTGAAAAAAAAAACACTCACAGCGTTTTTTTCTTCATTTTTGCCTAGTCGCCGACAACACCAATATCGATTATTTATAATAAGTTAATGACCTGAAAAATAAAATCAAGATAAGTCTTTTGGTGGACATTATAAAAATAAACAACGGATCAATTCATCACAACTAAGACCTGAACAAGTGACCTCATTCGTTGTATTCTAAGCTAAACTAAACTAAACTAAACTAATTGAATGCAAGATCACCTCTAATCATGACCAATACCAAATCATACATTTAACATGAAAATCACATCGATAGAAAGAAACAACGGATAAATCATCACATACTGGGTAATTTGCTGAAACACACATCATGAACATGCCATTCGACTATCAACTTCACATCCCAAAGTATACAAGTCACAATGTCACACATTCAAAGCAAATTAGCACATCAAACTTTCCACAATTTCAAGTCTTCTAACATTCAACCTACAAACTAGTAAAAATCTAAAAACAAGAACCTCATTCTTCGTATTCTAAAATGAACTAAACTAATTGTTTGCAACATCTCCAATCATCATATAAATTATAACCAAGGCCAAATCATACAATTCAACATCCAAATCTATCAATCCAACAAACACCAAAACCAATTCATTCATGCATCATCCATTTCATAATTTGCTCAAACACATATCATTAACCAACCTCCTCACCTTCAAACTCAAGGGAGAAGAGGAGTCGCATAGGGAGGAGAGGAGAGGGGTCACACAAGGAGGGAGAAGGGTCGAAGAGTCACACAGGGAGGAGACGAGTCGCACAGGGAGGAGAGGAGTAGACGAGAGGAGAGGGGTATCTGAGAAGAAATTGGTTTTTTAGGGCCTTAGAATTTGGGAACTTAATGGTTGCTAATGTTTTTTTAGGGTTTTTAATATCATACACGGGCCGGCCCCGTTACCCGACGGATTTCAGAAAGGGTAATCGAGGATTGGACCAGAAACATCGGGCTGAGCCGGGTTTTTAAGACCGAATATTTAATAATAAATAAAAAACCGATCTAAACCGACCCGATCGGTCCGATTTTTTGGCCTGAAATGCCCTCCCCTACTTTAAACACTTTCATCTTAGTCAAACAAGTACAATAGTAACAACCAACATGATGCAACCACATAGGCGCAAGCGCACAACAACAACCAACAAGTCAATCTTCTTTTTCTTCGTCTTATTCTTCTTTGATTTGGGGGGTTTTGGGGTGCGACCGCAATTGCAGACCAACGTAGAGTGATAGATCGACTAGGCTTTTATTTTTATATACCAATTTTTGGCGACTCGCCAAATTTTCTCCTATTTATCAACAACCGATAAACTCACCAATTTATATTTATGTTGTTCAGCAAAAGAAAGTTGCATGTATCTCACGAAACAAAAATTTCACCATGTACAAAATTTTCTCTTTTCCGCTTCTATTACCCTTTTAGATACATATTTCACTAATTGTTTTTTCTTTTTTCATTTCTATTCCCCTTTTATATACATATAATTTACAAACTTCATATTTGTTGAGATTGCATTTCCACCGTCAACATTTTCCCAACTTTTAATTCTACCACTCTTTTATCTCCAAATTTCTTATGAGCAATAAAACGTATAGCCGATTTGTAAGATGAACTTTTCTAGAGAGCCAAGCCAGGTCAATTACCGTCCATCATCTTGTTCCTGGCTTGTCAGGCCTGGCTCTCAAGATTTTATGTTGTAAGATGAACAATTCTATGCAGCCCGCAGCTATAGCCCATTTTATGGTCCGGACCCTCCCAGGCACGTGCCATAGGGAGGGTGTCTCGCACGTGGGTCGACCGAAGTTCAAGGGGAATAAAGCCTTTTTTTGGTCCCTCCCTCCCTTTGTTTTTCTCTCACTGTTTTCCCTTTTTTTGGTCCCTCCCTCCCTCTTAAATTTCAGTCGACCACGTGCGAGACACCCTCCCTATGGCACGTGCCTGGGAGGGTCCGGACCATAAAGCCGGCTATAGCCGCGGGCTGGGTAGAATTGTTCGTTGTAAGATAGATGCTTTGATGAAGTTAAATGGAACTTCTTCGGAATGTTTTTACATCCAATTAACCTTATATAGAGTTTATTGAGCAGTGCCAGTAAGTAGGGAGAATATAGGCCCCCCAAGTTACATTAGACCGCCCCCTAGCTCGATCGATATACTCGAATCGAATGTAGAACCCTATTTGAGTCTTCCTCTCCTCTTTCTTCCTTTTACTCCCATTTACTACTCAAAACCCACACTCACTCAAAAATGGCCGACGAAGCGAAAGCCAAAGGCAACGCAGCCTTCTCAGCAGGCCAATTCACCGAAGCGATCGATTTCTTCAGCCAAGCCATAAACCTCGCCCCTACAAACCATGTCCTCTACTCAATCGCTCTGCCGCTTACGCCTCTCTCAACAATTACTCCAAAGCTCTTCTCGATGCCGAGAAGACTGTCGAGCTCAAGCCTGATTGGCCCAAAGGCTACAGTCGTCTTGGCGCCGCTCATATCGGTCTCGGAAGCTTTGATGAAGCCATCGAAGCTTACAAGAAAGGTCTTGAAATTGATCCCAATAACGAGGGTTTGAAATCAGGCCTCGCAGATGCTCAATCATCCGCTTCGAGATCGAACGCTTCTTCATCTTCGTCTTCTCCGTTTGGGAATATCTTCCAAGGGCCGGAGTTGTGGGCGAAGTTGGCAGCCGATCCAACTGCAAAGGCGTATCTTCAACAGCCGGATTTCGTCAAGATGATGCAAGATGTGCAGAGGAACCCTAATAATATGAACATGTATTTGATGGATCCGAGAATGATGAAGGTTCTTGGGGTTTTGCTGAATGTGGATTTGAGGACTGCGACGCCCGAGGAGATGGAGAAGGATAAGGTGAAGATGCCAAACATGGATGAGGAGCGAAAGAAGCAGCAGGAGAAGGAGAATGGGGGAGTGGCGAAGGAGAGGGAAGCGGAAGCAGTGGATCTCAAGCAGGAGAAGTTGGATGCTAAGAAGGAGAAGGAGTTGGGGAATGCTGCTTATAAGAACAAGGATTTTGACACTGCTATTGCGCATTATAGCAAGGCCATAAAGCTTGACGACGAGGATATTTCGTTTCTCACTAATAGAGCTGCTGTGTACTTGGAGATGGGAAAGGTATGGAAAAGTTTTTTGAGTTATGGTTGTGCTATACTGCTATATAATTTGTTTATTGGTCTGCCATTGAAATATGAAGAGGGCAATGAGGATTCGTTTGGGACACGCGGAGAAGCCACAAAACGTGGCTTGGTTACGTCATGAAACAAATAAGCACATGCTTAAATACTTCTTAGTGTTTCAGTGCTTATTACATGAGAACAGTAGTTTGATGTAAAGGCTCTTTAGTTAAGAGGACGAGAAATGTCTCACAACCAGTATATCTTTAGGACTGACCATATATATATATATATGTATATTGTGTGTTTACATGAGAGGATTTTAGCTAGCTGAGAACTTTAAGTGTGTTTAGTGAATGAAATCCTATTCCATGGAATCACACTCCTTATTCTCACAAAGAATGTGATTTCCATGATCATGGAGTTGAATACCCACCATTGATAAAAAAGAAGTATAATCCATGATAGGTGGCCCCCTCATATTTTGATCAAGTTTGCATTACAATTAGGTGGTCCCAAATGTGATTTCATGGAATATGATTTCATGCAACCAAACACCCATCCCTTGCTCCCTAGAAGGACTCAAACACCTATGTTGCCTGAAGCTCTACTGCAACGTTGTTGCGACTTCTAAAGCTCTATTTTAGAATCACTTCTCTTCAAAATTTTTTGGCATCGCAATGCAATAGTTCAGCTGGGGCGGTAAATAGCATGTTAATAACTTGAATGAGTTATAATAAGTAATAATTTGCTCATACTTTATTCAGTAGTCTAATATTAACTAATAGAAAATACATCTACATAAAACTAATTGAGCAACAAACCACCTTGATTCGATTTTGGAAATCAAGTCAACTTTGTTTTAATAGTAGTAGCCTAATACTTTATTAAGTATTGTGTTATTAGTAATGTGGTAGCTCAAAGTAATGGTTCCACCTCAACTTTGGTGGGACAACGCCGCAACTCTTGAAGCGGAGGTCCACACTTCAGTTCGGTTTTAGAAAATTCTAAACCGATATGGTCGGTTCGGTTTTCAATTTTTAAGTGATTTTAACAACAAAATTGAATTGACTGAATATATAATAAATAATATATTTATATGTAAAATAATATATGTTTAATTTAGTCGGTCGGTTCGGTTTTATTTCAGTTTTAGTAACATTGTAATCGGTAAGTTCGGTTCGGTTTGCTATTTATATAAATTATGATCAATTTGGTTTAAAAAATTTGAAATCGATAAAATCCGTCCGATTCTCGGTTTGGGTGAAAATCAAACCATTGGTCTGGTTGTCAACCCTAAAACAACCTAGCTAAGCACATTACATTCTAAGGCATCCCTTTTGAAAATTGGGCACGATATAGGAGAGCCTAATGGAGAAGGATGGAATCTCCATCTGAGAAGGTTGTTCTATGAATGGGAGAAAGAAAACTTGATGTGTGCCCTTCAGCTTATGGTTTAGGGCTTTGATGAGGATAGTTCGAAATTGAATGGGATAAGAGTGGAGGGTTCTTGGTCTTATCATTCTACAGTCACTTGGCTAAGATGAGCCATATTCTAGAGCCTAGAGAGGATTTCGCTTGTTCAATTGTGTGGAAATTTGGGGCCCCCCTTCTTTTTTTTGGGAACTTTTATGGAAGCAACTAACGTTGATTAAAAGAAGCATGGAGGAGCAGAGTGTCCTATTTGCTCTATCAATGTGGAAACTGGGGACCATTTTATATTGCATTGTGGTGTTGCTATTGCGATGTGGCATCAATTAGTCAAAGACGTTCCACACATGGAAATAAAGTCAGGTATGAGTGTTGAGGTAAGTATCGTAACTATTGTGTTAAATTTTTCACAAGATTGCCCATCACAAATTCATTATCATTTCTTTGTTAAGTCAGTTCATGAGACTATCCATTATCTCAGGGAAGAGCTCTTATTTGATAACTTCAAAGAAGAGGCAAGTCCCTGGTGAACAGATGCAGCTTATGTAATCAACAGGAAGAGTCGATCGATCAGCCTAGTAAATTGCAGCTGCATGCCCAGGATTTGGGATGCCTTTTTGGCAGACTTTGGTGAGCAGAAACCCACCCAGGGCTATTTGGTGGACTGGCTCATGAGTTAGGAGAGACATAGAGCCTTGAATGAGATTAAGTGCATCAACTTTTAAATCTAATTCACCTGGATAGTTTCATGTTTAATGGGATTCAATTGTAAAAAAACTAAAATATGTTCTCGTGTATTTGTATCTCTTTTTCAGCAGTGAAAACTTTTCTCACTGGCTGTTTCTTCTAATGGTATTTCAGAGTTTTACTGATAAAATAAAATAATAATAATGCTTATTAATGGCAATTTTGCCACTGAACTGTCTATTGCTAAACCATGTTGTAAGCAAGGATGCACGGACACAGACACGACACGGCGACTCGGCAATTTTCAAAAAATAGGACTCGGCGACACGGTCAAACTTAATTTTTTAATATATATTTTTTGTAACTCATCAAATTCAAACATATCAATAATACATTCAAATTCATTCATTCAAATTTACAAATGCATCATAAAGTCAAGCTCAACTGCTCAAATAGTCAAGTCATACTCATAAAGCATAATTTCATTAACTTGATACTGTAAATTGATACTGTAAATCTCATAAAGTAGTCAAGTAGTTAAGTCATACTCATATAATTTCATTAACTTGATACTGTAAATTGATAATTTTAAAAACTCACCAGTCACCAGCAAGGCGGCTAGATTTCTTCTTCATTAACAAGCTCATCCATTGTCACATTTTCTACATCCAATAGTCCAGCCTCTAGCTCAGGTTCATCAAGCGAAAGACTGGCAATCTCAAGCACTCCAGTAGCATCCAAATCCAACGAATCAATAGTATTTCCTGTGACATCCCACATCCTTGTCTCACCTTCTTGGTACTCTTGTTTTCTTCTTGACAAAAGACGAAGGTTGGAATGCACATACACTAAATCTTCAGCTCGTTTTGGGGTCAATTTGTTCCTTTTTAATGAGTGGATGTTGTTATATGTGCTCCAATTCCTCTCACAACATGAGGAAGAACAAGGTTGGCCAAGTAACTTCAAAGCAATATTCAAGAGATTAGGTGCACTGGTACCATGAGCAACCCACCACACATCAGGATCTAGGTATGCTCTATTCTGTATAGCATCACTTTCTGCAAACTGCCCAGCAGCAGTTGAAAACTTTACATACTCTGTAACAACCACTCTTCTGTCTTCAATTAGAGGAAAATATCTCTTGAAACATATATTTCTTTCATTTGTAATCTCAGGATCTTTGTGTGGCGCAATACGATTAGGATCCTTTTCCAACCATTCGGTGCTATAATACCTATATTATATATTAATATTAGCAATGTCCCAAATAAAAAATAAGTAGAATAAAAAAATTAAAAACAATGGAATTATTTACCTTGGATTCAAGGAATATGCTAAGCAATGCAGTGGTGTGTTGTTTTTCTCCCATCGATCTACCAATATCTGATGCACCACTGAAAAAAACTCTGACTCCTCCTCACTAGTATTTTCCTTTCCTTCATGACGATAAATAACTTGTTTCACTTTCTCAATCATAACATCCCACATCTCATACACCAAGTGAAGACAACACTTATCTGTATCAGCCCTCCGCAACATTGAATAAATAGGCTCTGTGAAACGAAGCACATAATCCACTTTGTCCCACCTCAAGTCATCCAATAGTATTCCTTTCACAATCCGTGCTTTGTCAACATCATCTTCCTTATAGGAATCCCACTTATCTCCAATCACCATACTTTGGATGCTACTTTTAATGTCTTTCAACCTTTTCAGCATAATTATGCTTGAAGCAAAGCGTGTCTCAGCTATGGAAAGCAACTTCAATCTCGAATGCTCATTAAACATGTGCAACCTCATGGAATGGTTCATGATAAAGTTCTTGATCGTCACCCCATCCCCAACAACATCAATAATCCAACTACACAAACTGTAGGCCTTTTCATTTGCAGGCGTGTTCTTTGGAGCGCATATATTCTTCAAGGCAAGGTTGAGAGTGTGGACTACACAAGGTGTCCAAAAAACCTCAGGATACTCGCTCTCAACAAGTAAACCTGCAGCCTTACAAACTGGAGCATTGTCGGTTATAACTTGAACGACATTCTTTGGCCCAACCTCACGTACAACTTCCTTGATCAAATTAGCAATGAAGAACTTATCTTTGTATTCCCCTTCACAGTTCACAGCCTTTAAGAACATTGGACCACCCTCATTAATCACTATGAAATTAATGAGAGGCCTCCTTTGAGAATCAGTCCACCCATCACAAACAATTGTTGCCCCTTTAGTAACCCATGTGGACTTTGTTCCCTCCAACAACCTCTCAATGTTGCTCCTTTCATTTTGAAGCAATCTCGTCCTCAATGCATTATACCCAGGAATCTTGTAACCACTAATAGACTTTGCCTTATTCGTTGCAAAGGTAAAAGCCTCCTGAAAATATGGATTCCTTGCAAGGTTGAATGGCAAGGCAGCTGAGTAGAACGCTCTTGCAATCAAAGCATCCAACTCTTGTCGCCCACTCATATTGAACGCATGTGCAATAGGATTAGTAATGGCTCTCCTCTTCCTCTGCTCATTGTATGAAAGTGGAACTGAAGGGCCAACCCCCCACTACTTGAACTCAGGTGAGGGTGACTACTTGATCCCACTGAAGGAGGTAAAGGAACACTTCGTATCCTTGAACTTTCTGCTTTCAATGCAGCTTCATCAATAAATTTTTGCACCTCTCTAAGTTGTATGGGGGAGATTTTGGCACAAATAGCTATCTCCTGACCACTTATCATCAACAAATGGTGCTTCAATCTAGTAAGAGAGCCTGTATAATTTTTCTGACAATAGTTACATTTCCATCTAAGGTTTCCCCCACCTTCATTTGGTTTTCCTAATTTTGTCACATGCTTCCAAAGATCATCCCCAGTTCCTTGGCCTGCTAAAACCAATTTTAATTTCTTATTATTTAGTTTTCACTTTTCACTTTCCAGCAAATAGGTGCAAGTATTTCATATATTAATATCATGCATACTTTCATCATGAATCACAGGAAGAAGAAAAAAAAAAAACCAGGAAAACAAAACAAAAAATTTCAACTTGCAAAAAAAAAAAAAAAATTTTCAGAGTTGCAAAAAAAATTCAGAGTTGCAACAAAAAATTTCAACTTGCAAAAAAAAAAAAAAAATTTCAACAATCGCAGGAAGTAATTGCAGGAAAAAAAAATCGAATGAATCGATTGTTGGTAATCCATCTGATATTTCAAAAAAAAACATACACACCAGAGATTCAGAGTATACTAGCAGAGAAAAAAAAAACAAAACGGAAATCGATGAAATCGATGAAATGGGTCGACTCACATAACAGGAACGATCGATCGATCGATTTCTACATCTCAGGAACAAAAAAAAAGAAAAAGAAATCGATCGATTATTCGATCGTACCTGGTCCTGGTGTCGATGAGGACGCCATCACTCTTCTCCTCCGCTCCGTCTGTCAATCTCTTCTCCTCCGTCTCTACTCTTGACCTTGAGGATCGATGCGGCTTGAGTTAGGGTTTCTTTCGGGTTTTTTTTTTTTTTCTCTGCTCTGCCTCTGACTCGGTCTGTGTGGGAGGAGGAAAATCGGGCGAAATTAAAATTTTCGTAGTCAACGAATTTTGACTACCCCCGGACCGAGTCTGGACCGTATTTGACCGTGTTTGGACCGTGTCCAGATCAGTCAACGAATTTTGACCATTGACCCCGTGTCCAATACGTGTCCAGCGCGTGTCGTGCACGAATCCGTGTCCGACACGTATTTGACGCGTGATTCGGGGGTTTTCGGAGAGTCGGTGCATCCTTGGTTGTAAGCTACTACAAATATCTCTTTACAGAAACTGAGTTTCTCAGAAGATCAATCCAAGAAGAGGAATTGAGGAAGTCTTAATCGCAATGAGAGAGAGAGCTCCTTCAGATGTCGCCAATGGTATTAATGGGTTACCTATTGATTTTCTTAGCATGTGCTGGTCTGGTCTGCCTTCAAAGAAGATATCCTCAGATTGATCAATGACTTCACCGTTTATTCATTCATGGATTGGAGATTCAATGTTACAATGATTAGGCTTATTCCTAAAGTCCAAGGTGCAATCAAAATTGGAGATTTTTCGACCAATTAAGTCTAGTCTGCTCCATGTCCAAGATCATGTTTAAGTGTAGTCTCTTAGACTCAGAGAAGTCCCACCTTCCCTATCTCTCCTTTCCAATCAACTTCTGTTTCAGGAAGACAAATAATCAATGGAAAACTCATTGCTACCAAATGTATTGATTCTCACCTTACTGGGTTAGTCTGCATGATTTACTTTGTGTAAGTGTTTGGTTCAATCAGCTGGTCATCTAATCGACTGCATGTGTATCAGACTTGGTTTCGTAGGTGTTTGGCATTCTTGGATTCATGCAATTCTTAATGTACATCACCATTTTCTATCTTGCTGAGTGAAGCCCTGAATGGTTTATTCAAGCCTACCAACAAGAGGCATTCGCCAAGGCGACCATATGCGACCCTATGTCACCCATGATTTTTTCTCTAGTCGCACAAGCTCTAGCTGCAATGGGTGAAGAGCTAATGATGTTGGGCTTTTAGAAGGATTCAGTGTGCATGAGCATTCCTCTCTTCCATTAGAATTCTGCATGCTATTTGCTTGTTCCATTAGAATGACAAAATGGAAAATGTTTGTATGAGTTTACCATTTTGGACCACCAAATCAATTGTATCTAGACTTCAATGAGACTTTTTATTTATGTATTTATAATTTTTTAAGATACCTGCACAGGAGTTTTACATGATTTTTAATGTCTATCTATTTCTTTGTTGGATTTTGACTGTGTACTGTTTTTCTAGTCATATTATCACTGCAGGTATCTTAATTTATGCTTAAGAATATGTCTTGAACATGAATTTATTTATTCTATATAGTACGAGGAATGCATCCAAGATTGTGATAAAGCTGTTGAGAGGGGTAGAGAGCTTCGTTTCGATTACAAGATGATTGCAAGGGCCTTAACTAGGAAGGGAACTGCTTTGGTGAAAATGGCCAAGTGCTCAACGGACTATGAACCTGCTATTGAGATTTTCAATAAAGCCCTCACTGAGCATCGAAACCCAGATACTTTGAAAAAGCTTAATGATGCACAAAAAGCAAAGAAAGAACTGGAGCAGCAAGAGTACTTCAGTCCAGAAATAGCAGATGAGGAGCGTGAGAAAGGTAACTTTATCTTTTCTAACAATTTTTTTAGAACACTCCTTTTCTTGCCTATCATTCATAAAAGTTTCAGATTGGCTAGTATTCCACAACCCGCGATTCTGGTGGAATTCTTGTTAGGTGTTGTGCTTGTTTCCATTTACTAGGGCATCTATTATACTGCAATGGCTGTGTTATTACAATAACAAAATGTGACTTGTTTTGCACATGTTAATGACAATGAGAGTGATAGTGATGGTGCCAACGAGGAAAGCGATGATACTGAAGAGGAGAACTAAAACACTCTCATTGCATTACACTATCTTTTTTTGGAAGGCATTGTTGGCAATCTGTAAATAATCCTATGGAGTTTTCTGAAAATAGTTTTCATGCGATGGTCATCGGTAGAGTTTGGGAGGTGATAGTTGATGATGATTATGTTTGGTTGTTTGGTGGGTGGGTGAGGGGTACAGATTCTGCGTAATTTGACCGTGTAGTCAATATTAGGATCTTCATTACATTACACTAGAAATCAGAGTGGGTCTGAACATGTATTCCTGTGAAGTGGCTGAGGTTGTTATTAGCCATTAGAGTTGGGCCTGCCCTTGTTTCTAACTAGACCAAGGCTGGTGCTGTCAAGCTTGAAATGGCTTTATACCTGTTCTCTGTTTGTTTTTTTGTTTTTGTTTTGTAAAGGCATCGTTGGCAATCTGTAAATAATCAGATGAGTTGTCTGAATATCGGTTTCATGCAATGGCTATCGGTAGAGTTTGGGAGGTGATAGTTGATACTGATTATGTTTGGTGGGGGGTATGGATCTATGTAATTTGATCGCATAGTTGATGTTAGGACCTTCCTTGGGTTTCATTCTAATCTAATAGATTATCATTGAATTCGAACCTAAAAAAATGGAGATCTTAGGGAAAAGGGGGTGGGGTTTCATTGTAATCTAATAGATGATAAATGAATTTGGACCTTAAAAAATATCGATCTTAGGGAAAAGGTGGTGGTTTTGCTGGAAGGAGAGGCAGATGCAATGCAAGTATTTCCAGAAGCCAGAGGAGTTCGTTCCTGGTCAGTTGGGTGAGTCTTTAAGGGTTACAAAAAGTGGACTGGGTCGAAGATGATGATAATGTAGAGTTGGGTAGGTTTATTGGATATGTGGTAATACATGCGGTGATTGGGTATTGTGAGAAGAGGTTTATGGTGAGGGAGGATGCTGAAGATGATGTAACAAATTCAGGGCGGGGGGATGATCACTTCATAGAAGGAGAGGGCGTATTGAGAAACTTGGTGGTCAAGATCTGAGAGAAGTGATGTTCGCAATGGGGAGTAGGTCTGAGTTGGGTCGCATGGTTAGTGCAGTGAGACCAGACAATGATAATGGGAGGTCATGCAAGAAATTGATTGGCGGGTTTGGACCAGGGGCTGGGCTAAAACGTGCATGGCATATACACAGTCGACCTGAGGGTTGTTGGTTGGAGAAGGTTGGCTAAGAGGAAGCCATCTTTGAACGTAGCCACTTAGTTCAGAAAACTTCTACGAAGCTAAGAAGGCCTAAAAGAACCTCAAGAAAAGCTGATGAATGCTGAGTTTCTATGCAAGCTCAGGTGAAGCAACTTAGTAAAGTTTTTGAATCTGAATAGCCTAGAAGGGCTCCTCTAGGCATCACTCAAGATCTATAGTGATAACAAGAGATTTCAGAATCCCAAACATTTGAAAGCGGCGTGGAGCCATGATTATATTGTTGTTTATTTTATTTTTATTTTTTTTAATCAAAACAATGCGTTCAATAAGAGGAATGCTCAAAAGGAGTGATAGAGAAACCACTAAGAACCATTCTCTAGCAAATAAAGGGAAATCCTATTGAATCTCGTCGTTCAATAAGAAAACCCAACTAGTAACTAGGGTTTATTCCTTTTCAAGTGATAAGGACCCATTACTATTGATAAGGGCATTTTTGTCATGTAATTAGTCATTAAATTAGTAATAAAAAAATCTTCAAATCAAGATTTCTTTCTTGTTTTGATAATTTTCTTTTATTGGGAGTATTTTTTACGAAATCTTATGAACGTAAAGATTGAAAATTTAAATATTAGAAGTTTGAGTTTCTTGTTTAAAGGAAAACTCTTTTAGTAGTTTAAGTTTCCTAATAAAAGGAAATTCGGTTCTGGTTCTGGTTCTGGTAAAAGATCAAGTTTCTCAACTGATGTAAGTTAAATTTAATGAGAAGTTGACAACACGACTCTTTATCCTGGCAAAACCTTGTGTTCCAAGGTTATTCTTATGGGGTGAATGCTCCCCCAAAATTTTCTTATTCAGGCCCAAGAAGCCCATAAAGGGTGAAAAAGATTGTTGACATGAGATATATTATAGGAGGTACTTGTTTTTTGTGATTGTGGGGAAGAGATAATTTTTGAATTTTTGTTCTATTTCCCAAAAAGTGAGCCATTTTTCTTCAGTAAATTGGGACTTGATGGGTATGGCAAAATTTTCAGTCATGGAATTGTGACACTTCCTCAAATGGAAGAAGGTTCTCTCTGTGTCAGATTATTAAGAAAGCTAGAAAAGGCATGATATTCAAGGGAAGGGATCGAATTTTTGAAGCTTTGTTGTGGATGTGATCACTTGTTTTGGTGGAACTGGGCCTCCATTGATTCAATGGTGTGGGATTTAAGATAATTTTGTAACTGCGCTTAAGTTTGTTGACCATCTTTAGATTTTTGAGCTTCTTTAGGGAGTTATCCTCAATGATGACGATGATTGGATATGGAGGGATAAATCGAGGAAATTCATAATAGAGAGTAGCCATCACAAGTAATACTATCCTCAACTCATCTCTAGCTGTCACCTACTCCCTCTTCTCTCTTTGGCAAAGATGCATTGACACAGACACGAGCATCGTGTTGGACACGGACACGACATGCCAACTTGACAATTTCCCCAAAACTAGGATTCGGGGACATCTTGACTTGTCATGCGATTTTTTGATGCCATATAAACATAAATAATAATATAATAAAGTGTCGTCCTAGAGTGTCTTCATCTTTGTTGCAAATAGAAAAGAACACGAAGAAGAAAAATAGGTGCAAAAAGCGGAGAAAAAGATGACACTTTGTTGTAAGAAAAAAACAAAGTAGAGAAAAAAATATAGTAAAGAAGAAGAGGAGAAAATAAGCAAATTAGAGAAGCATAAATATCTCTATGCTTTAGTAGCTATTTGCCCTATTTATCTTCAATCGCAATTGAAAGAGTCATTAACTTCAGATGGATCAACCACCATTAAATTAGGTGATTATTTGCACACATCTAAAATAAAAATAAAATAAAATAAAGTTGGTTGCAGAGTTTTGGCGTATCCGACACGTTAACCAAATTAATCATGTGTCTGACACCTGCCGACACGTTGACCACGTGTTCGAAGCATGTCTTAAACGTGTTGATCGAGTGTCGGTGTTGGATACGACAAATTTTTTGAAGAGTCTGTACTTCCTTGCTCTTTGACAACAACAATTTCTTGATGAAAGACCCCCTGCAAGGATAATTTTTTTTATTTGGACCCTTGCTCATGGCAAGATCTTGACCATTGATAACCTCGTGAAGAGAAGTCTGATTGTTATAAACATGTCTCTGTGAGAATGAGCAAGAGACAATTGGTCATCACGTCTTCACTTGTTAGATCTCCACATCATGCAACAACACCTGCTTGGACTCTTCTGCTCCAGTTCCTACTGGAGATTCTTTCCCTTTATGGATTGCAAATTGGATAAAGGATGGTTGATCTGTCAAGAGCAGTTGGTTTTGGATCAGTGTTGTTAGCAACTCTATTGAATATCGATACTCTGGAAGGAAAGAAATAACTTCAGGGGAGCTTAGAATGACCATCTTACTTTGTACAGAGATGGAAGATCACTGGTGTGGCACTGGGGGATGATGTGGAACGTTAAGAGTTTCATGTGCCCATATTTGGTTGGGAAAGCCTATTTAGATTGTAATAGTTGGGTAATATCTTTCTGGCAGGGGTCTGTCTGTGTTTGTGCTTCTTTGTACTGTGAGTTGCTCAGTCGTTTTTTCCTTCTTTGTCAATTATAAGCTTGCCTTTTGATTTATCAGGAAAAAAAGAAATCGGAAAGTCCAAAAATAAAATACTACCTTTCTTCCTATGGAGACTGCATAATTGTGCTTTACATGGCCTTGGTTTGTCTTAAATAATGTAATTCTAGAGTCTCATTTCCTTCTATGATAATATCTGCAGGTAACGAGTTTTTCAAACAACAGAAGTATCCTGAGGCCATCCAACATTATACAGAAGCTTTAAGGAGGAATCCAAATGACCCAAGGGTAAGCTTGTTTAATTCTTTTGATATTTGTTTTGAAATATAGAAAAATCATTCACATTTATGGAACTGCTAAAAATAGAGTTACAGTGGGTTACATTTCTTCTGAAAGACATTTACAGTTTTTTTGGGGTCCTAAAGGTTATCCAAAGTATCAATTCTTGTTTTCAACATCATGTTTGAACCTTAAAAAGAAAAAGGAAAAAAAAAAACTGTTAAATATAAATTGCAGGAGCTTGGGTTCCATTATACATCACTATAGGTCGACTATTGATGTATTTGGGGTTTGGAGGTGCTAGGTGATCTATCAGCCACTGTCCTTCCTCCCTCCCTCTCCCTTCCTTTTTCTTTCATTATAGAACAATGTTTCTTTTATCAAAATATATTTCGTTGCTTCTCACCATATACAAAAGTATTTTCTTATGAGCAAGACAAAGCATTGTATTAATAAAAAGACCCACAAGAGCGAGAAACTCGCATGTTTTAAATTTGAACAAATTTGCAACTATAATTATTTCAACAAAAAACATGAATAGCGTTCACCTTTCTGAACTGTAAATTGGACATGGTTTTCAAGGTTAAAAGCATTAGAAAAGTCGATAAATCTTTGTTAAATTGGATGCTTCACAGGTATACAGTAACAGAGCTGCTTGCTACACAAAACTAGGGGCGATGCCTGAGGGATTGAAAGATGCTGAGAAGTGCATTGAACTAGATCCGTCCTTTACTAAGGGTTACACAAGGAAAGGTGCAATTCAATTTTTTATGAAAGAACATGACAAAGCCTTGGAAACATATCAAGCTGGCTTGAAACTTGACCCGAACAATCAAGAATTGCTGGATGGCGTGCGAAGGTAACAGTGAAAATTAACTGCACTGCTTCAACATATAGCATCATCTTGACTAAAATCAATTTTGCCACCCTATGCTTGTTTTTATGCTAATAGCCCTTGAAATTTTACAGATGTGTAGGGCAGATAAATAGAGCTAACCGTGGTGACATTAACCCGGATGAGTTGAAGGAAAGACAGGTAACATGTTAATGGTTTTGTTGTTTGTATGTTCTGATGCAAGCACGCAGCTGTCAAAAGAAGCCGACTTCTAAGTATTAACTTTTTTCAGGCAAAGGGCATGCAGGACCCAGAGATCCAAAATATTCTTTCCGACCCAATCATGAGACAGGTATGCTTCAATTTTCTGCATCTTCTATTGAATGTCAGCTGTTATTTACATCTTTTTTTGAATCTGTATACTGGCGATTGAGGATAAATGATGTTTGATGCAATAGTGAGTCCTGAGCTAGTCAAATTATTAGGAGATATATCAAAATGGTTTTTTGAAAATTCATAGATCAATATGGATATAGGATATATCTGCATTTTGTCGGAAAACTGATATACCACTTTTAACCACTGGTCATGTGTTCTTACAGCTACCGAAAATCTTTTATTGTAATACTGACATTCTATATTTAAAGTATATTGTTATATCAAAGATATTCGACACATTAGTTGTTCAAGCACATCAAGACCCTTCCTACCTTGTCTATTTTAATTAGCTGTTTTAAGTGTTAGAGGCAAATTGGCACTATGGTAGAACAGCCCATACACTGCTTTATAAATTATGATGGCATAATGTCAGATAAGTTTGTTTGTTTGTGCATAACCCTTTCAGGTTTCTAATCAAGATAAGTTTGTTCTGTTGGGCAGGTTTTGACCGACTTCCAGGAAAACCCCAGTGCCGCACAAGACCATCTTAAGAATGATCAGGTGATGAAAAAGATCCAAAAGCTGGTAAGTGCTGGGATTGTTCAGATGAAATGATAAGTGTCAGGGTAAAAGAGTCATCGACCATCTGACTGAGATTCATACCAATTGTTGATGACTAAAATCTTTTTTGTGCTTTTAAATGGCTTGCTTGCACTGTGGTCACCGTGGAAATTTTGAAGGTGTCCTAGTCTCTCCAACTTGGCTGGGAATTCATAATTATTTGTACACCTCAGCATCAAAACTCTGTATTTGAACCGATTCGCCGTTACAAAATTTCTTTTTTTGGTATTTTGGTGGCCCATTGATTCTTATCATTGTTTGCTTGGTTTTTCTATATTAAATGCCTCTGATTGGCATCTTTAAATTATGGAGATGTGGAATGCTAAGAATTACGAGTCTATTGAAATCAACATCTTAGTGTGGTGAGTACTAGCTGGGGTGTACTGTCATTGAAAGTTCAATCCAAACGCATGGTCCCTAAATGCGTATTCTCTTTCGACTTTCTATTTCTAGTTCGACTTTTTATTTCTAGTTTCATCAATAACTAGTGTTATTTTGGTAAAAAAGAAGTTGGATTCAATGTAGATAAGAGCATTCAACAATGTTGTACACAATGTGCATGCAATTGTTTTCTACAAATGGAAGTTTGGGTAGACCATGTTCACTATCATGAGCTTGCATCAGTAGGCTAGGGATTTGGGATTCAAATTGGGTGGTGGGTCAGGGAGGTAGTCCAATCATAAACCATGGCTGTTACCTATTTGCTATAACGGTGATTTAGTCGACCCTACATGATGCCCTAATTAGGGGCATCCGGGTCAAATCAGGTCATGCCATCTTGACTATTACAAAATGCACGCCACATGTACATGTGCCATCCATATTTTCATATCTCTTGAACTACCTATCTCATGTGACTCGGAAGTGTTGGTTTTCTCTTCTTCAACCACCAATCGCACAATCCCTTATTTCAGCCACCAAAACATCCATCTCGCAACCCTGTTTCATAGCCAACAAACATCCAATCCACCTTTGTTTTTTGGTTCCATGAATCATTCCATTAGTAATTCAACCCCTGTTTCAACCACCAATTGCACCACGAAAATCCTCTGTTTTTCAACACTAAAACAACCACCTCACAGCCATGTTCCATAGCCCACAATCGTCCACCTCGTAACCATGGTTCAGCTACCAAAACATCCACTTCACAATCCTGTTTCCCAGTCAATCAACCCCTATTTCAATCACCTCGCAGTCTTGTTTCGCAACCAAATGACCACCTTGCAGCCTCCATTTCAGCCCATAAACCACCACCTTGCAACCTCCGTTTCAGCACATTGTCAACAAACCAAATGTTTTCGGACGCCAAACTCTGGTTCGATCTTCGGATCCACTGCAAAGGCGGGGGATGGCGTTGAAGAAGAAAAATTTGGTTAAGGAAGAAAGATAGAAAAAAAGGGGAGAGGGAGTTTTGATTAGAATCCTTAAATTGTCATCGAGATCTGTTTTTGACACTTACACATCACAAAAGCATGGGTAATTTATGCATTATGAAAATACTTGGGAACGGTCAAGATGAGGAGACCTCAAGTCAAGTCAAGCTACTGTTTCATTCTATTCTAAATAAGCAATAAGCTGACTGCCTTGATATATTTGACAAATTCAAACATTTTGGATCCTCTCATCAAGTAATCCAGTCAGGTTTGGAGTATTGGCAGCTTCTTTGTATTCCTGCTTAATTTGTGTAAATGAAAAGAAAAAATATATTCAAAAGATAAGCTATGACTATGATCAATTTTCATTATGAGATATTTCCATAAACTCAGTCAATTTCTTGACAAACACTAAAAATCAGAGAAAACAGAAAATTAATTAGCTCAAAGATTGTGTCGTGGAACCTTATTATCCTAGCTGCTTGCTTTGGAAATGCATTACACATGTTCTTTTCCTTACGCGTAGTTTGTTCCTTATCATCTAACTGGTTTCGTGAACTGGTATATTTCTCGTCGTATTGATATAGTCCAAGGATATAAAATTATCTTTTCTCATAAAAAAAAAAAATTTGTTGCAACTTTGATTTAGTATACCCAGAGTGAATGCAGAGTGGATTCAAAGCAAAATCTTCTGTGGGGGAGGGAATATATGGTTTCCCAGTCCTTTATAATTAACATGGTTTTAAAAACTTGAATACGTAGAGAGGACATTATCCTGAAAATAGAACTAAATAACCCAATAGAAAGGGCAGCACAGGAGGAAATTTTGCTGACTAAATAACCCATAGTTTAAAGCAAGCCAAAATTTTCTAGACTATCATCTTTACCTCCACAGAGAGATGACAGAGTCCCAATGGGCATTAATCACACCTAGTTAGATCACACATGCAGCATCCTTTATCAAGTAGTAAAAAACAAAAAAAACTTGAATGAAAAATGGAGAATTGGGTGTATTTGGTTGCACGGAATCATATTTCTTAAGAATTTATTAGGGGACTATTACATTTAAGCTAATTTGAGGTATTACTCACTATCCATCATGAGATTTTGTGATTAATGGTAGGACTAGAAGTTTTGTGAACATGATAATCATACTCCTTAATACTCCAAATCATGTTATTCTCATGTTCATGAAACTTTCATTCTCATCATTTATCACAAAATCTAATAGTGGATATCGTGAGTACTACCTCATATTAGTTTAAATATAGTTCATTCATGGATTCGTTTGAAATAAGATTCTATGCAACCAATCACACCATCAGTCACCTTTGAAAATTCAGCAACAACTAAGCCCGAAAAATCCACTATCCATTGAACATATATCACCGTCTTAATACTTGAATCGTTCCATTTTGAGATTTCTAACATTATTAAATATTTTGCCCAGATTAAAATCGACCTTTCAATTTTATGAGTAACTCGATGGCCACACTTGATGGACTTAATAACTTGCTATGGAGACTATCCTTACACATAAAAGGGTTAGGATTCGGTTGGTGGTCGCACAATTTTGAAAACCAATTCTAACCACGCAAAATTTCCAAATAAAAGCAAAGTAAAGTAAGAGAGTAAAACCGGCAATTTAAGTTACTAACATGTGTGCAATCAAATCTTTGTAGACCAAACAGATCGATGAAGGCCAATCCTAAGTACATGGAGCATGGATCACTTTCATCTAAACCTAAGGAAAAAATAACTTTTAAACTTGATGAAGACAATTAATATAGGATGCAAATATTTTTCAAATTCTTCTATGTGGATGCTAGATTAGAGCTAGTGTTCTATGGATTTACTTTCAAGTTTTATTGCTCTTCGGATCTTTACGTTGACTTTTCTTACATCTTGGTTGCATGAAATTTTATTCTATGAGAATTCATGATGGTACTACCTGCATATAAGCTAATTTGAGGTAATACTCCACCATTCACCATTAGATTTTATGATCAATGATAAGAATGGAAATCCCATGAACATGAGAATAACATGCTTTGGGGGTAGTAAGGTGTGATATCCTTGTGTGGGCGGACCTGAGGGAGAGGGTGAGGGAGAAGCCCAAGAGTCCATGAATCCCAAGATGGTTGGCAAGCTATAAATGAGAGATTATAGTCCAACATCGCCTGGGTACGGAAGGGTAATGTGTTATATATGTATGAGTTTGGATCTACAAAGTACTACGCGTTTTAAAGCTCTGCGGGCCTTAGGCTCAAAGCAGACAATATACTCTGTAGATCGAGTCGTGAGAGAATGGTATCAGAGCTTCTGTAGATTGAGTCGTGAGAGAATGGTATCAGAGCTTGACCCAACCGAAAGTGTGCCAACGAGAACATTGGGCTCCCAAGGGTGCAAACTGTAATATTCGAATACATCATTTTATGTAACGATCCAATCCACATTGTACATATTGGAATACATCATTTTAAGTACATATTTATTCTAACAATTAATAAATCTACGGGCGCATGTTTACTATGCAGAGATGTTGATGCTCTGTGTGAGGCACAACCAGATATAGTATTACTTTCAAGTTCCATCCCATCCACAGAGAAAATTGTTCGGGGAATACCATTTCACAAACTAAAACCAGAGACTGTTTTCGTGGACGTGTTGTCTATTAAACAATTTCCAAAGAACCCGTTTCTTGAGGTAATCCATCTATGTGATCTCAGTGTTTTTAACAAATTAAAATGTTCTCAAATTTTGCTTGAATGAAAAATTCGTTAAATTATATGTATCCTACTGTTTTCAACATTTCAGGTTCTACCATCACAGTTTGGCATACTATGCACACATCCCATGTTTGGTCCAAACACTGCAAAAACAAGTTTGGAAGGATCCCGTTTTGTTTACGAGAAAGTACGCATTGTGGAAAACAGTGTCCAAGAACAAAATTGTGCACAATTCTTGAGCATTTTCGAAGATGAGGTGAGTGTGTGCATCAGTTCCATAGTTCAATATATAAATTACATTTCACATGCATGGTTCACTAGCGAGCTATCGTAATATTTGCAATCACAAACCTAAATAGAGCTACAGCTTGTTTGGAAACTGGACAGTTTCTGTTGCTTCATAGATTATCAATTGACCAATTGATGATCTGTTATATAAAATGCTAGAGTCATCATCTACTCTTCTTGAGACATGTCATGTGCACGTAGTGGTGGTGGTGCCGAGGGGCTTCGTAACTTTCACCCCCGGATCCAACACATTAATGTGTAAAGGTCTATTAGATCACTAGGTTCTTTATAATGGAAAATTTTTATAGGACAAAGATTAATGGAAACTTGCAGGGCTGTGGAATGGTGGAGATGACATGTGATGAACACGACCGATATGCTGCTGGTAGCCAATTTGTTACCCACACCATAGGAAGGTGAGCAAATAAATAAATGAAATTAAATTCTAAAATGCCCGGTGGTGTGCCCGGTTGCCATCAGGGACTGTCAACCTGCCTCGAGATGTGAAATAATTCGCATCTCGAAGCATGTGGATGGTCCCTGATGGTGACCGGGCACAACCCCGGGCACACCACCGGGCACAGTAGTATCTATTGAGGATATGAGAGAATCTTGGAACTGGTAACTTTTATTTTTATTTGAAAAGTAAAATATTTAATCTTTCAATCTTGAAGACTTTTTTTTTTTTGATAATCTATTGAGGAACTTAATAAGATAGATAACAATTTAATTTGTTCAATACATGTCTTTGCAGAGTGAGATTTATTCCAGTCACGACTTTGATCTGTACTATGGGTTCTTTGCTTATAACTTGCACGCCAAAGAACAGGCAAGTCTCTACTTGAATCATGACCTGCCTCGACGTGATTAACATCAAGTATATTTATGTTCATAGAAATTATCTGACCAATATCTTATGCAACTTTTCTTGATGTTTCTTGTAGATTGAGAATGTTGAGAAAGCATTTGATGCAGTTAAGGCAAAACTGTTTGGAAGACTTCAAGATAACCTCAGAAAGCAAATGGAGGAGAAGATGGTGATAATGGAGAACGACGACACAAACAAATTAGCTAACCCAAAAAGAACTTATTTTCTCCCAAACGATGAGGAAGTTAAAGATCTTTTCTCCTTTGCTATCAGCCCTTCTCAAACATTTAATCAAGAAAAGTCTCCTTCACCAGAACAAGTTCATGTGGTGCCGCCTAACTAGGAATTGACATGCACCATATCGATTTTAGCCAACACTTGGAAATTTTGAATTTCAACATGGTTTAATTCTAATAATCGAGGATATTAAGTGGCAATAATATTGTAGCTTGCGGATTTGATTTGGTTAACCTTGTAAGGTCAGTCACATAGCCTTCGGGCATAGATTAAGAAACAAAAAAAAGGGTCAACGACCCCCTCTTCTTTTTATTTTTATTTTTTATTTTTTATAATTCTAATAATTGTTCAATCTTTAATGTAATCTGACAACAAGTATTTCTATCTTGATGTTTTATTCCTGGTAATATATATATATATATATAATGCTAGTTCGGCCGATTCTTGAAGACATAACAAAAGCAAGGAATGTGATTTCTTTATTTTCTTTTTTATTAATATAAAGGTTAAAGAGTCCTTAAAACCCTGCTTGGTTTAAAAAAAAAAACATAAGCAAGGAATGTGATTTCTTAAAAATACCTAAACTTCACGAATTTTTTTTTTGAGTTACCAAAATTTCTTTCAAAATTTGAAATATTTATTTATGTATACTACATAAAGATTCCCACAAACTCATAATGTCATAACAAATACATATTGCATATATAACAAAATTTTATTGCTTAACTAAGGTTATAAAAGATTAAGATGTAGGGAAATTGAGACCGACCTAATGTCTAAGAGTTTAAAATGCTTAAGTTCTATTGATATCTTCAAAACTACAACCAAAATTTTTACGTTTATTTTATACACAACGAAATATTTCGTGAAATATTTCTTAAAATCAACTTACCAAAACCACAATCCATGGCCATAAGTAGTATATTTTGTGGTCAAACAAAGGAATGACTTCTCTCTAAATTTAGATGGTAGGATTATTTTTTTGTTTTTGATTTGAACTCCGTGAATAACCTGACATGAAACCCTCGTAATTGAAAGCTCATCAAGAGACCTCAGCAGACTTTATAACTCCATTCAGAAAAGAGTAATAATGGATGTTATGTCATGATTGGAAGAGGAAATTCAAAAGAAAAGTTATGGCGTAAAACATGGTATAAAAGAAACGGTTCAAATTTGGAAAGAAGGGCATTTTGGTAAAAACATCATTGTTAGTTAAAACAACACATGTGGTATCCATGTGGCTGAAGTAGATTGGTTGTATTCAAAAGTTTGTTATGTTTTTAGTCTTTAAAAGGGGGAAAGAGAGAAATTCATTTCAATATGTAAAAATCAATTTGGGTTCTAAGACTCTTGTTCAAGAGAACTTGAGAGAGTTTGTATATTCAACTTATTCAATATCAATTGAATTTCCCTTATTTTCAGTCCAATCGAACTAGGGTTGTGACATTTGGTATCAGAGCCCTGCTCGATCCAACCTATCATCCGTGTAAACATGGGCCAGAAAAATTAATAGCTTTATGAAGGAGACAAAGAAGGTTCTGGCTGAAACAACTGGACAAGTAGAAGCAATGAAGGCCAATTTACAGTGAGTTGTAATAGCAGTTGAGAATTAGGAGAACCGCCTTGAGCCAAACTGGATCGGTTGCTTCAATGTTGCATAACAATTGAACCAGTCACTCAGGCAATGCATCAAGCACCATGCATGCCAATACCTCACATGCCACTGGATCAGTACACAAACAGAATAGGCCTTCTCATCCTCCAACAGGTGACAATGGAGGTAACTTTTCCGTTTCCCTAAGATTGATTTTCCACACTTTGACGGATTGAATCCTAGATCTTGGAAGTGTGAAAGATACTTTGACTTACACAATGTTACTGACATTAATAAAGTGGCAATTGCTTCCATTCATTTGGATAACAAGGCGGACACATGGTTTTTGGATTATCAAGTAGGAAGGGCTAAAATTAAATGGGCTGATCTAATGAATGATCTGTGTGTGCGATTTGAGAACCCAGTAGATGATAACTATGTTGCCTCTTTCAATAAGCTGGCCCAAAATCAATATGTAGAAGAGTATTTTGAGAAATTTGAAGAATTCAAATCTATGATGCTATACTACAATCCCACTCTAACTGAAACCTATTTCATACTCAGTTTTTTAAGTGGTTTAAAACCTAAAATCAAACTGGTAGTACAAATGTTTAAACCCACAACAAATGTTTAAAACTTAAAATCAGGCTTTTGCATTGGCTAAGTTGCAAGAGGCATGTACTCAGCCTACACCTAATCCCCATCCACTTGCTTCCACCCAACGCAATCCTTTCCCTTCTACATATTCCACAGGGAACCCTAGAAATCATAATGCCCCAACAACACCACAATACAGCTACTCTCAAGTATCTCAGTCAACATCCAGTACTTCCAACCCCAATACCAACAAGCCAAGTTCATCCTACATACCATCTTCCTCCACCAACAAAAGCTGCCATGACAACCCCACTTATTAGAAGATTGACTTTGGCTCAAATGAAGATAAGAAGAGAAAGAGGCATGTGTTATAACTGCGATGGGCAGTATAAACCCGGTCATTTTTGCAAAAATTGACAGCTATGCATGTTGGTGTCCGATGAATAAGTGAATCAAGATGAACCAAACTGTGTATGGGAAACTGAAGACTTGGTGTAGGAAGTGCAGACTGATATGGAATTCTCTTTAAATGCCTTACATGGCAGCATGTCTGCAAATACCATACTACTCAAAGGACTGGTGAAGAAGAAACAAATCTTTATTCTGGTTGATATGGGCAACACACACTCTTTTGTAGATGTAAGTGTGATTAAAAAAACTCAATGGCGCACTGTGCCCACTCCTCAAATGGTGGTAAGTCTGATGCCCTTGTGTGGGTGGACCTGAGAGGGAGGGTAAGGGAGGAGCTCAAGAGCCCATGGATCCCAAGAGGGTTGACAAACTACAAAGGGGAGATCAGAGTCCCACATCGCCTAGGTAAAGGAGGGTGATGTACTATATATGTACGAGTTTGGATCTACAAAGTACTATGCATTTTAAAGCTGTACGGGCCTTGGGCCCAAAGCAGACAATATAGTACTCTGTGGATCGGGTTATGACAGAATGATATCAGAGCCTGACCCAACCGAAAGTGTGCCAACGAGGACGTTGGGCTCCCAAGGGGGGTGGACTGTGATACCCTTGTGTGGGTGGACCTGAGGGGGAGGGTGAGAGAGAAGCCCAAGAGCCTATGGATCCCAAGAGGGCTGACAAGCTATAAAGGGGAGATCATAGTTCCACATCACTTGGGTAGGGGGGGGGGGGATGATGTACTATATATGTATGAGTTTGGATCTAAAAAGTACTACGCGTTTTTAAAGTCGAGCGGGCTTTGGGCCCAAAACGGACAATATAATACTCTGTAGATCGGGTCGTGACAGTAAGGGTAGCAAATGGACAACAATTACATAGTAATTCTATATGTCAATGCCTCAATTGGACTATGCAAGGGCTACAATTTGAAGGAAAGATCATACTCCCTCTTCTTGGAGGGTATGATATGGTACTCGAGGGAGATTGGTTGAAGCCTTTTGGAGATATAGTTATCAACCTACAAAAGCTGCAATTGACTTTGAATAGGCAAGGAAAACTAGTCACACTTCTAGGTATTACTCAAGAAGCCTCTCTATGCCTCATTGATGCTAAAGGTATGACAAAAAAAAATTGAAAATTTTCACCCACTTGTTTTGGGCAGATTTTCTCAATTGCTATGGTAGACAATATTCCATCCATTCCACTTGTTTTGACAGAGTTACTTCATGATTTTGATGACATATTCCAATTACCCAGAACACTACCTCCCCATAGACCTTTGGACCATAAGATCCCTCCAAAACCCAATTCCATCATTATTTCTCAAAATCCTTATAAAATTCCATATATGCAGAAAATTGAGGGATAATAACTTATCTCTGGAATGCTAGGGGATGGTCTTATTCAACATTCAAGTAGCCATTTTTCTGCTCCCATCCTATTAGTCAAGAAAAAAATCACTCATGGAGATTTTTGTTGACTATAGGAGATTCAATGACCTCACTATAAAAGATAAATTTCCAATGCCATTGATTGATGGGTTGTTAGATGAACTCCATGGGGTCACCATCTTTTCAAAACTAGATTTGAGATCAAGGTATCATCAAATTAGAGAACATCTTCCAGATATACCCAAAACTGCCTTCATAACCCACCATGGTGAATTTGAGTTTCAAGTGATGCCTTTTGGTCTAACCAATGCCCCTGCTAATTTTCAAGCTTTAATGAATCAAATATTTCAACATTTCTTAAGGAAATCCATCTTGGTCTTTTTTGATGATATACTTGTGTATAATAGGAGTATGGATGATCATTTGTCACACCTCCATACTACTTTTTATGTCTTAGGACAACATCACTTATTTGCTAAACTTTCTAAATGTTCATTTCTTCAACCTAGACTTGAATATTTGGGTCATATCATTAGTTCTCATAGTGTGGAGGTCGACCCTAAAAATATAAAAGCTATGCAAATTTGGCCTACTCCTACTACACTCAAACAGCTAAGGGGGTTCTTAGTTCTCACTGGGTGTTTTAGGAAGTTCATCAAGCATTATGGGCAATTGGTTCAACTTCTCACTGATCTCCTCAAGAAAAACTTCTTCAATTTGCCACCCAATGCGACTCAAGCCTTCATGCTATTAAAAGGAAGCCATGTGTCATGCTCCAGTCCTTGCCATCCCTAACTTCACTTCACCATTCTTTCTTGAAATTGATGTTTGTTCCAAAGGTGTGGGGGTTGTCCTTTCTCAAGGTGGGAGACCTATAACTTATTTTAGTAGAGCTTTGGGCCCCAAAAACCTTCAATGGTCTACAAATGAGAAAGAAATTTTGGCTATTGTCATGGCCGTACACAAATGGAGATCATACTTGTTAGGGTCAAAGTTCTATATACACACATACCACCAAAGTATAAGGCATTTTTTATCCCAAAAAGTCACTAGAGTCTTGCAACAAAGATGGTTATATATCTAAGCTTTTGGGTTATGATTATGAGATAGCATACTGATACATTTTTTTTCACTCCCTGCTTTGACCTAGTCTCACTGAGCTGCTAATCTGCACAAGTAACGCATTTGAGCCACAGACCACTGTGGGGTGGCCGATGACACTCCGATCCTAAAGTCAGATAGGGCTATAAAAAAGGTGTAATGCTGTAACATGGAATTTGTAGCGTACCTTAGTTTACCAACCTCATGTCTTATTTATAGTGCAAGGAGTTGTAGTTCTACCAGGCCATTCTAGGTGTAGTTTAGGAAGGAGATCTTCATGGAGATCCCTCCCTAATTAGGAGTTGTGTTATAGGAGGGAAGTTCTCTGTTAGCTTTGTTCTCCTAGATACACAGGAGATAGTTCACAATTCAAGAACAATTCGTAGAAGGGAGTTTTCCTGTGTGGAAGATACTCTGGTGTTTGCTTCCTAGTTGGAAGAAGATAGCAGTTGTAGTTGCCCATCTGAAGCTGATCCTCGAGATACTTGCCTGAATAGGCCTTACGAGTATTGAGGATAGTTGTGAGACGTGTGGGCCTAGTATGTTGTCAGAGTTTGGGTCCACCTGGTGGACTGCAGTTGGGCGGGTGTCACGGACTAGCAATCCGTGCGGCACTAGCTATCCAATTCACTAGTAAGCCTATGAGTAGTTACTTTGACTGACACAATTATTAACTTGAGAATGCACAATATCAATCTGTAGATAATATATCAATGCACAATAGTCAGCAAAAGCTTTCATTAACATTCAATAGATTACAATGGGGAGGAACGTTCGAAAGGACGTTACTCAAGACTAGTTCGATGCTATCAATCGATGAAAATACAAGTTTGAAGTTGAAAAACAATGCAAAGAAAACAATAAAAATGCTAGCGGTATAGTCTGATCCGACTATGCAATGAAGGCAACACGTCTTCACAGTCAAGAGTTCAAACCTTCCCCCTATAATATAGACTCTAAGCATTTGGGCACTTTTCAAAAGGGAACATTGAGTTTTGAGACCATTAGGAAAGTCTTGAAAGACCTCTGACCTTGATTTTCCTAACCAATGGTACTAGTCCCGACACTCTCCCACACTCAATTCGCTGACGCCCTCGCAGCGAACTTTTCCAAGTACTCTTCCAGCTTTGAGAGGTATGGCAGCAGATGCTCGACTGGCTCCCAACTGATCTCTGAAGGAGGTTCATCCTGCCACTTGACCAAATACTTTCTATCTGGGCCTGTGTTGTTGATGAGGCGGTCAACTAAGATTTCTTCCACTTCTCGATCTGGCTTAGTTGGATGCTTAGGCAATGCTAGGGTAGATACATTTCTTGTGGGATCAGTGGCATCTGCATGGTAGGACTTCAAGTTACTTGCATGGAAGGCAGGATGGGTGAAACGGAGCCAATGTGGTAACTTGACGCGATAGGAGACTTTGCCGACTTTCTCAATAATTTGTACCGGTCCCTCATACTTGCGAAACAGATTGTTGTGTGCTCTAGCTGTCCTTTTATACTTGTTGAACATATCTAGCTTCACCAATACCAAGTCCCCGACTTCAAAAGGATCAATCCGTCGTTTCTTGTCGGCCCATTTCTTCATGTGACGAGAGGCTTTCTCAAGATAGGCTCGAGCAACTTCAATGTTTTTCTGCCAGGCTTTGACAAATTCAAGAGCTCTTGGGCTGGGTCCTTGGTATTCGGTAAGTACTGTATGTGGTGTCAATGGTTGCTGACCAGTAACCAACTGAAAGGGGCTGGAGTGAGTAGCTGAGCTCTTTTGTAAGTTGAAACAGAATTGTGCAACATCAAGTAGTCCCACCCAATTTTTCTGATTTGTACTTACAAAATGATGAAGGATGAACACCTGAAATCCTCCACTTTCGGTAACCCAGTAATGAAGTCCATGGAAACACTTTCCCAAGGACGAGTCGGAACAGGCAAGGGCTCTAGTAAGCCTACTGGTCGATCTCTTTCAACCTTATCTTGCTGGCAAATAAGACATGTTTGAACATAGGCCATTACATCCTCCTGTATCTGCGGCCAATAGTACCCCCTCTCTAGCAATGCAAGTGTTCGTCTCCAACCTGGATGTCCCGCCCAATGGGTGTCATGACATTCGCTCAAAAGTTTTTTCCTCAAACCAGAGGTTCTTGGAACATAGAGGCGATTACCAGTTGTGAGTACTACTCCATCTTTTATCCCGAACCGTCGAGTTTTGCCCTGCTTGATCAACTCAGTAATCGCCTTCGCTTGTGGGTCTGTCTGTAGGCCTGCTTTGATCTTCTCCAAGATGGTGTGACTCGGACCGGTATGGGTGAGAACTGCAAGGTCTGGCCTTCTACTGAGTGCATCAGCTACATTGTTAGTGTGCCCTAGCTTGTATTCCAATACTAAGTCAAATTCTGCTAATTTTTCCTGCCATTGAGATTGCTTGGAGGTTAGCATCTTCTGAGTAAGGAAATGGCTTGCTGCGACATTATCCCTTTTAACAAAGACTTGAGATCCCAAAAGGTAGTGTCTCCACACCCATAAACAATGTACAATGGCTAGCAATTCCTTTTCCTGAGCTGAGTAACGGGACTCTGTATCATTCAACTTTCGACTCTCATATGCTACCGGGTGACCATCTTGAAGCAAAACTCCCCCTAAGGCATAATCAGATGCATCTGTTTGTACTTCAAAGGGCTTGGTGATGTCTGGCAAGGCCAATACTGGATCTTTCATCATGGCCAGTTTCAAGTCTTGGAATGAAGCTTCACACTGCCTATCCCATTCCCATGTTCGGTCTTGTTTCAACAAATTTGTCATTGCAACAACTCTCTTAGAGTAGTCCCTTATGAAACGACGATAATAGTTTGCGAGTCCAAGGAAAGAGCGTAGTTGAGGCACGTAATTAGGAGTGTTCCAATCATGGATTGCCTTGACTTTCTCCATGTCCATCTGAATCTTGGCATTGCCAATAACATGACCCAAGAAATTGATCTGGGTTTGGCCGAATGCGCACTTCTCCTTCTTGACAAAGAGATGATTATCCCTAAGGATTTGGAACACTTCACGCAAATGATGTAGGTGTTTTTCTATAGTCCCACTATAAACCACAATATCATCAAGATAGACAACCACAGACTTGTCCAGAAGGTGATGGAATATGCCATTCATAAGGGTGCAAAACGTAGCTGGAGCATTGGTCAAGCCGAAGGGCATTACTAGGAACTCATATGACCCATATCTAGTAGAACAAGCAGTTTTGGGTTCGTCGCCAGCAGCAATGCGGACCTGATGGTAACCTGATCTCAAGTCGAGTTTTGTGAAGTATCTGGCGGATCCAAGTTGGTCGAATAAGTCTGCAATGAGTGGTAGCGGGTATTTGTTCTTTATAGTGACTTTGTTCAAGGTTCTATAGTCAACACAAAGGCGAAGACTGCCATCATGTTTCCGCTTAAAAAAACAGGTGCCCCATAAGGTGCTTTAGAGGGCTGAAGGAATCCCGACTCCAACAAGCCATCTAGTTGTTTTCTCAATTCGGTAAACTCTGGAGGGCTCATGCGATATGGACTACGTGTGGGTGGCTTGGCACCAGGCACTAACTCAATTTCGTAATCAATGAGCCTTCTGGGAGGTAGATTATTTGGCAACTCATTCGGCATCACTTCGCTGAAGTCAGCAATAACTTGGGTAACTTCCTCGGGGATTTTGCTAGTATCATCTTCCATCTCTAGCTTTGCCACAGCTAAGTATGTATCTTTTCCTTTGGCCAAGCCTCTCTTGACTTGGAGCCCCGACAATGTTCTATCATGAGTTGTGGGTCGAATTGAGGTTGGTACAATGCGTAGTCCGGGTCCGAAAAAGCCCAAGGAGTCCATGAAAGGTAGTGGTCCTGCTGCAGCTCCTTGGAAGAATTCTTGGCCAAGAATCACCTTAAAATCATCAAGTGGGACGACCAAGAAGTTTGATCTTCCTTCCCATGGACCAACTTGTAGTGGCACAGCTCTAGCCATACCATTAATAGAGATTGCCTCAGAGTTGACAACTTTTAATTTTCCCACATCTCCTTCTAAGTTCAGACCCACACGTCTAGCTTCCTCTGGGGCAATAAAATTGTCTGTTGCTCCTGAATCCAACAATGCTTGGGAAGGGAACCCATTGATAATGATGTCAATGTATTGTAAAGCCTTCTTGTGTAGGTGCTCATACATTTCTCCTTTGACATCATTGAGCTTGCGTAGAACTCCCATCTGGGAGGTCTCACTGTTGGTGGCGTTCGAGCTCGATGCGATCGAGTTAGAAGGTTCTGTTTGAAGCAAGGACATCAATGAGTGTAGGGCTGGTTTGGATGGACATTTGCCTGTTGGGTGATCCCTGCTATTGCAAAGAATGCATGAGGCAGGTGCAGATGGTCTCCACTGCCCAGAGTAGTTTTGCCCTCTTTTGTTGTTGTAATTTGAGTTGCTAGGGCTGGCATTCCAATTTCTGTTGGAACTCCAATTCTGGTTGGACGACCGATAATTGTAGTTTCCTCGGTTCTGATTTGAGTTTCCTCATATTTGGTGAGGTGCATTTGACCCTGAGCTCGAATTGGTACTGCCAGTTCTAGCTATGGAGTGATTGAGTGAAGTGGATCCAGCCATGGGCTTAGAACTGCTTGGGCTGAATCAGTGTTGGACTGAAGCTTGAGGCCGTAATTTCTCGAGATCATCATGACACGTGTACGGCTCCAGTGTGTGACCATTTTTATGTATCATCAGCTACTCCCCCGAGTTAGTGGGTCGTCACATCGGTTTGCTAAGTCATCTCTTGAAGGGATGCGCCGCTCATGATGATTGAGTTTTAATCATTGCTTGAGCCACACATTTTATTAATTGAAAATGCATTGGTTCAATGGAAAAGAGGTGGGAAGCCAACTGATTACGCCCAAACAATACACGCGTTTAATTGCAGTAAAGATTAGGGTGTCGATCCCACAAGGAAAAGCGATCTACAAAACAAGGCCTAGGAAGAAAAACTACGCAAAACTAAATGTAAGAAATTCTAGAAATTTTAAAATATGAAATTGAATTTAGTTTAATAAAAATCATGTTTAGAAAAATCACAAGGTTCCAAAAATCCCTCATAGATTTCACGCGCCAACTAGTATTGATTCGCTATGATGACTTAATTACGTGTTTCACATCCCAAACAACATAATCGGAAAAATAGTCTTTAATGCACTAATATATTCTAATATAAATGAATTTTAGATTTCACTTTTTTTATAAAGCACAAAGGTTAGTCATATGTGATATCTTAAATTTACGATATATCCGGAGACAATAACATAATAAAAGACAATCACATATGACTAACCTTCCGGAAACAATTGATCCTTAAAAATTTCACACATAAGAAAAACGTGACTAAACTTATATGGAGAATAAAATGACAACCACCGGAATAATAATCTACGAAGAAATTGATGAAATCTTTGTTACTAAAATAACATAAATTTCTATATTAAATAAAAGTGAGAAACATAAACACCATTATTCATCGTGAAAGCATAAAATGAATCAAATACTAATTAAGTGCGTTACATCTAGGAGTTCGTCTCTTCACCTTGCGTGGAGTTTAGTGATGCATGGTGGAAGTGATGATAGCAACAACGATGTGCACCCTGCTAGATAGTATCTTCATTGCTGGATAGCGTCGAGCAGCCTGGTGTGTTGCGTCCTGCGTTGCTGCATTCCCTGCTGTCCTTGGTTTTCTCTGCTGTCCTGGACAACCCCTGTTGCGTACTCTGTTCTTGTTCTTGGTTGCCGCTGCTGCGTTTTTGTTCCAGCGCCAAAAATCCCCTTGTTGTACTCTTTCTTTTTGTTTTTATGGTCCAGAGAACCCTACTCCCCATTGGGCCCAAACTTTTGTTAGGTGCCAAGGCATTTTGAAAACATCACAGTTCCAACCCAAAACTAACTTAGACTCTATTTGGATCCAATTAGAATATAGGTTGGATTCCCTGTATAGTTGAAACCCGTCCAATGCATGACACGATCCTGCCTCTATTGCACTTGCTTGGATTGATAGCCCAATTGAAGACTATGGGCCACAAATTCATACCACTCTTTTGGAAACAAAGTTACAACTTGATTTGCCATATGACTGGCACAATCATCATCCACTTGCATAGTTGCATTCCTTGTTCTTACAAGCCATATTTCCCACATAATAATGCGGGGTACCATGTTGGTGAGTCATTTAAACTCCAAATCCTACATAAATAAAAAAATTAAATAATTAAACTAAAATACACTATTCGAAACACTAACAAATATGAATTAGGAGGTATATTATGTGAAGATCAAATACCCCCAAACCTATATTTTGCTAGTCCTCGAGCAAAACAAAATTAAGAATAAAATCCTAACTCACTTTCGTAGGAATCACGGTTGCACTTACCTTAACGTGCAACAAGGCTTTAAACTTCTAGATTACCTCTAGAGGGCGAGTTATAGCCTCGTGAGGGTTTCCAGAAATGTTAACCCCAAACATTACTGATGACTCAATAAAACAAAATCTATTTCCTAAAAACATAATGCAAAAACCATGGCATTCCTCTTTATTTTCCTTTGAGTAATTTCTAATTGCTTAAAATTCAAGAAAAACAACAAACTAAAAATGTCACAATAATATATCAATAGAGTACAATGGTTTAATAGTATCTAAAGGTTAAATAAATTTCATAGTCATTCTTAACTTGAAGTGTGTGTGTGAGAAACTTTATCAACATAACTCTTCATCTTATAATAAAGATGTGACGAGATAACCTTTAAAAAATACGCTTCGACTACAAATCTCTTATGTCACTCAGAAATAAAACACTCAGAGCTTGGGCACTCAGTTTATATGTGAGAAAAAAATGGTATACTATGGAAAATGCAAATGTCTCACATATAATCATCATGAAAAACAAAATTTTCAAAGAGTGAAATGAATATGATCTCATGGATAGGAATATTGATTACTTTTGAGAATGTTGAATCAAACACCATAGTTCTTGCCTATTCAATCTCCACATCTACTGAACCAACTTTCACTTAAGATCAATTAGGTCTTTACTAGGTTGTAATGGGGCTTGGATTATGGCAAACAATAATGGACAAAAAGGATACATAAATTTCCTGAGAATGGCTACACCCTTGAATAAACATATAGGGTATTGAAGAACAAATCAATGTTGTACACCAGTAATTTTTTCTTCATTATTTTCTTTTGCAACTTTAATTTTTTTTGTTCAATTTTTTTTGTATGCTTTCCTTGGACGGTTGTTTCATGATCGGTTTGATTCCTAGACTGGTTGTTTCCTGGACGAGTTGTGGATTCCCTGGACTGTTTGTTTCTTGGATGAGTTCTGATTCCTTGGACGGTGACTTCCTTATCGATCATGGATTTGTTTCCTGGACGAGTTGTTGTTTCCTGGACGTACGGTTTGTTGATTCCCTGGACGGCGAGTTGCTCAATCGATTTGGTCGATTACTAATTATGTTTGCTTCTTAATCGATCCTGAAAGTCATGTTTCCAAGGGCTGGCTGGGTTTTGTGGGGTTGGTCTCTTTCAATCCCTGCTGTCACTCCATCCAGGGAGTAGATCTAGTCCGATTGGAGGCGGCTAGGTCTCTTCATGGCGGCGACACAACCAGCCAAGGGGGCTGCCCCTGTGCCTGGCAAGGAGGGGGATGGATCTTCTAGGTGTTCCTTTGCACAAGTTCTTGGGAAGTCGATGAAAGATGACCTTTACGATAAGCCGACAGATTCCACGACCTTTAGGAAAGAAAGAAGTCTGACTCTGAGGCTATCTGATTTGGATGTTGCAAGAGGTGAGTCTCATGTTTCTAATCATATTGTAGTTATGAAATTCTCTAGTTTCAGACCGTCGCTAGATTCGATAAGAGACTCCATCCATAGATCTTGGGGGATATCCGGTGAATTCATAATGGGTCTTATTGACCCCTAGGCATGTGATGGTTTATTTACAATCTGAAGATGAAGTCAAGAAAGTATTATCAAAGGATTCCTATACTATTCGGGGAGTTAGATATAAAATATTTCGTTGGCATCCTGGTTTTAGTCTACAGGCGGATCCAGAATTGGCACCAATATGGATTGAACTCCCTAACCTTCCTTTCGCCTTCTTTCTCCATGCAATTATGAAGGCGATTGGAGATTCTTTTGGTAACTTTCTTCAGATTGATGATGGTACTAGGTACTTTGCCAGCCCAAAAGTCGCACGAATGTGCGTAGAGATGGAAGTCTCTAAACCTCTCCCACATAGGATCTGGCTTGAGAGTCCGAAATATGGAGGTTATTGGCAAAAACTTGACTATCCAGGATTCAAATATTGTGATCATTGCTCATTAATTGTGCATGAGAAGGACTATTGCAGAAAACTGGTTGGAAGTAAGAAAACACAAACTAAAGTGGAAGGAGAAGCCGAAACAAAGTATCTTCAAAAGGACAAGCAGAAACAAACTCAGTTTGAAACAAAGCAAGACCATCATGTGCAAAAGCAAAAATATGTCCCAGTTACCAAAAAAGTGATGGAAGGAAATGGAAAAATAGGAACCAGCGGAGCCAAAAATTCTCAAGGAGTCGAGATTAATAGTACACTTGTTAAAGAAACCAAGGAGAATACAAGGGGAAAAAAATCTGAGAATGTGATTTCGATGAACAAATACGGGTTATTAGCGGCAGAAAATCCGGAAGGAATTGGGGAGGGTAATGACGAAGATACAAAAACCCAAGAGGATCACAAGATGGAGGCTCAAAACATGAAGATGAGTAAGAATAAGTTGGAAAATACACAAGAGGTTTTAAGAGAAGCTGGCTACACAACGAGTGAAATTAAAATGACAATGTTGACGAAGAATTGTGATGCAGCCAAATCTGAATGAGGATTTGAGAATGCGGCTCCATTGTGGATGGTTCCGTTTGTGGGGGATAGTAGCTCTAATAATGCTTAAGAAGACAGTAGTTCAGGCTGTGATATACCTTCTTATAATCCTGCTTAACAAGGGGAGCAACAGCCGAAAATTCCTGCTGAAACAGAGGAACAACAGACGATGATTCCTGCTGAAACAGAGGCGCAATAGGAGATACAAGGGCCAACTCTTGATGTTCTTAGGGTCTTGAAAAGACAAGGGCACATCCAGTGACTAGGGCCTGAACTGATCAAATCAGAATTAGGGACTTATGTGATGCAAGATACGCTAGACTCAATGGCGCAAAAGCTGAAAATTTGTGAAGTTCGGATGTTGAAACAGAATCCGCTTGAATAGATGCCGAAACAGAGTCAGATTGAGCATGTTCAGTTGAAACGTGGTGAACATGAGGCTACAAGGTACCCCGATAATTTGCAGGAATAGGCTAAAGACACAATTGATCACATAATTCAGGAACAGGGAGATGGTAAAAGATTAGATCGTGACGCGGTGTCGGATAATGAATCCGATACTAAAATGTCTTCGAACAATTTGATTGATCCAGGGTACCATTCGGGTGAGGTCAAGATGAAAGAAAAAAAGAAAAGTTCTAAGAACGGATTGGTGGTGGGGTCTCGGAGAGTGACGAGAAACATGGCTATCCCAAGTGTTAGTAATGATAGATAACATCATGTTTTGGAACGCACGGGGAGTTGGTAACCGGGCGACCCGATGTAGACTCAAAAAGCTGGTTAAAGATAACAATATTCGGCTACTTGCTATTGCGGAACCTATGATTCACTCTTCAAGACACATGGAGATCGCAAGTAAGATGAGCTTGCCTTGCTTTGCAACGAATGATGAGTATGGTGGACGTACTGATCAACACGAATCAACTAATGCACTGTAAGGTTCATATTCTCTTTTCCAATATCGTATTCTTCATTTATTTTGTATATGCCAAGTGTTCAGTACAGGAGAGGCGAAGTTTATGGGATGATCTGGAACACATTGCAATGGGTATGAATGAATCATGGATCATTGGTGGAGACTTTAATGTGATTGTTGAAGGCGGTGAAAAGTTAGGAGGATGCCCTCCTAATAGTTTGGCGATGATAGAATTCTCCAGTTGTATTTCGAGTTGCGGGCTTTCTGACTGTGGTTTTGAAGGACCTAAATACACATGGTGTAACAATCAAAGAGGGGAGGACAAAACCCGGGCTAGATTGGATCGTTTTCTGGGGAACTCAGAATGGTTAACTGTAATGCAGCACGCTCGAGTTGATCATCTACTTAGAGCTTGTTCAGATCATGCACCTTTGTTACTTTCTCTACCATTGTCTCAGAGAGCAGGTATGTCTCCTTTCCGATTTCAGAATATGTGGTTAACTCATGATGGTTTCTTAGGATCTGTTGAAAGAAATTGGAATGCTGCCGTAGAAGGCATTGGGCCTATGTTTAGTGTGGCCTCCAAACTTAAGCGGCTTAGAGGCGCTTTAAAGAGATGGAATAAATAAACCTTTGGGAATATTTTCAGTACTCTTAGAAGGTTGGAGGATGAAATTGAAAGACTGGAATTCAGTCAAATGCAGGGTTGGGACCCAAGTGATATGACTAATTTGAACAGATGTCAGGCTGAACTCAAATTGGCGTTGGTACGAGAAGAAATTTACTGGAAACAAAAATTAGGTAAAAAAGAATTTAAAGAAGGTGATGCATGCACTAAATTCTTTTTTACATCAGTTAAAGCCAAACAGAAAAGAAGAGCAATTAACAAAATTCATGTTATGGCGAGGAATTTAATCACGGATCCGAGAAATATTATTTTGGAAGCTAACAATTTTTTCGGATCCTTGCTTTCATCGGGAGAGCGTAAGGATGATCCCGAACTCATGGATTGCATTCCGAGTCTGATACGAGAGGATTGTGATATTCTCATGCAGAGGCCAGAGTTAGAAGAAGTCAGGCAAGCAGTTTTTAGTATTCCTCATGATAGTGCCCTGGGCCTGGACGGATTCACAACTGGATTCTATCAGGATTGTTGGGACATTATTGGCCTCAACATCTGGGAAGCTGCAAAGGAATTTTTTGCTTATCATGCACTGCCAGGTTTCTTTTCTTCTAAATTTTTGGCGCTTATTCCTAAAATTGCAGAACCTATCTCTTATTTTGATTTTAGGCTTATTAGTCTGTGCAATGTGGTATACAAAATTTTCAGTAAAATTTTTAGTCTGAGATTGGCCAAGCTTCTCCCAAATATTATTTCACTAGAGCAGGGAGCCTTTGTTCAGGGGAGACTCATTTATGAAAATATTGGGTTGGCTCAAGAAATGATGAGAGAGATTGGGAGAAAGGTCCATGGAAATAATATAATATTTAAATTGGATATGGAAAAGGCTTATGATAGAATGGAATGGGGATACCTCTTATCAGTCTTGCGCAAATTCGAATTCAATAACAGAACATGTCATCTGATTTCGAACTGTATTACTCATTGTGGGTTCTCGGTGTTGATGCAAGGCAGATATGACGGATATTTTAAATCTTTGAGAAGCCTTCGCCAAGGGGACCAGCTATCCCCTTTTCTATTTGTTATTGCAGCAGAAGTGCTGAGCAGAGGGCTCACTCGGGCTTTTCATAGAGGAGAAATTGGCTTTTATCACACACCCAGGATGGCAACCCCGATCACCCACCTATTATATGCCGACGATACATTGATCTTTTTGAATGGCAGGAAAAAGTCCATGGAAGGATGTATGCGGTTTTTAAATAGATATTGTCAGGTTTCAGGAGAGAAAGTTAATATTGCAAAAAGCTCTTTCTGTATTGATGAGAAAGTCCAGGCAGAAAAAATCATTGCTATCAAACTTAAGACAGGCTTTGTTTACAAGCTCTCTCCGTTCACATACCTCGGCGTTCCTATTTATCAAGGTAGATGCAGAGCTTCTTTCTTTGAACCTTTAGTCAATTAAATCCAGCAGAGAATTCAGGGCTGGAAAGCCAGGCTTTGGTCGCCAGGGGGTAGATTGACGTTGATAAGACATGTCTTATTGTCAATACCAATTTATTCCATCGCAGCTATAGTCGTCCCTGTTAAGGTCCTGCAATCTATTCAGAAACTGATTATAGACTTCTTTTGGGGAGATCATGAAGGTAAACATAAGCGGAAATGGATAGCTAGGAGGAAAATCAGTGTTCCAAAGAAGGAAGGTGGTCTAAACGTGAGGAGTTTGGAAGATATCATCAAAGCTTTTCGAATTAAGTCACTTTGGAATCTTATAACTTCCAACTCTTTATGGGCAATCTATCTAAGGCGTAAATATTTGCAAGATGGGGTTCCAAACAGAAAGCAATAACTCAAAGTCGGGGCGTCTCCGCTCATTAAAGAGTTGATGGTGCACAAAGATTTTATTGTTGAAAACTCCACGTGGCGGATTTCTAAAGGCATGGTGAGTTTCTTTGAAGAAAAATGGGCTAAGGATGGAATTTTCAGTAAAAATGAGGAGGTGGTGACGTATGACAACTGGCCTTCCCTACGGAAAATGCACAAGGAAAATTTTAGAATGCTAAACTCGGATATGCAAAGAAAAACTCAAGGGCTATACAAGGCAATAGTGAAAGGTGAAGTGGGTGATTGAGATACAAGAATTTGGGTTCCAAACAATGATGGTGGCTTTTCGATTAGTTCAGTTTGCAAAATTCTAGGTGCTAGAAGGACACCTGATGACTTTTGGAATTGGATATGACATCCTTTATTGCCTTCTAAAATCTCTATTTTCATTTGAAAAATTATTAGAAGGGCATTACCTATTGATGGTTAAATTAGAAGAATTTGGTTCTTACTCGCGTCTAAATGTGTATGTTGTTTTCATTCTGAGGAAGAAACTATGAAACATCTTTTCCTGGATAGAGAGTTAGCAAGAAGGGTGTGGGGACACTTTGATTTGGTGTTTTACATGCACATTCACAGACCAGTTGAAGTTTACACAATGCTGAAGGCATGGTTTAGGAAAGCGAAGAAATCTTCGTTGTCAGGCACCCTCATCCACCTTACCCCACTTTTCATCCTATGGAAAATCTGGATCCAAAGAAATAAGAAATTTTTTGAAGGAAAGGAGGTTTTGCCATGTTACGTGATTATAAAAGTTCATTTTTGGATTAAGTGCGTGGCCAAATTTTTTATTCCTAAACGAAAGGAAACCAATGGAGCATTGCTCAGTAGGTTGGGCATACAGGCAAAGAGTGTAAAAACGTCTCCTCATCGGGTTCTATATTGGGCCTTCCCTCCTACAGGATGGTATGTGCTAAATGTGGATGGGTCTTGTGTGGATAATTCTACTACTAGCGGATTTGTTATCAGAAATGATGAGGGAAAATTTGTAGCAGCTAGTCAGTGTTGTTTTGGTGCAGAATCAAATAACTCTGCCAAGGCGAGGGCCTTCTTGGAGGGTCTACAATTTTGCATTAACCTGGGAATTCGAAATTGTGTGATTCAAACGGATTCTATGTTGGTTAAACGATGGATTTACCAAGAAGCTAGTATTCCCTGATTTCTTAGCAATTGGTGGAGGGAGATTAGGACTATGAGTAAGGCATTGACGTGATTCTGTAAACACGTGTTTAGGGAGACTAACTCAGTGGTGGATGCTTTGGCTAGATTGGCGCAAGTGGAGCTATAGTCTAGAACTTATTCTTGGGTAATGTTGCCTAAAAGAATAAGGTCCTTAATTATTCTTGACAAGAATAAGACGACGTATATTCGGCTCTCGGATGCATAATGATAGTGTCAAAAAAGATCATATGGATTGGGAATGGATTTGTTGCGAGGAACTTATATTGTGCTATGGTTTTGGTGTTTGGAGTTTGCTAGATATGAGCTCAAGTGGAAGATTAAAGTGGACTGGTGCTTGTCCACTAGCATACAGCGTGCATACACCACGGGGAAGAATAGAAGCAATTTTCTGTTTTTATTGCTAGGCAGAGTTCGGAGCTGGAACAGGATGCGAGGGTTATGTTGGGCTGAGCGAGTGTACCCTGTTTTGTGCTGTGCTGGGTGCTGTGCTGAGTTGCTGGGGCCTGCTGAGTTGCAATGGCCTGATGTGAGGGTTATGTTGTGCTATGCTGGGTGCTGAGCTAGGTGGACTGCTGAGTTGCTGCGGTCTGCTGCGATGCTGCGGTCTGCTGAGATGATGCCGAGGTGCTGGGTGCTGTCCAGTGTCGAGATGGTGGCTGCGAACACGCTGATGCGACATAGAATTCGTGCTGCTACATTTCAGCGTGCTGCACTAAATCTGGTTGGGACTTTTTGCAATTTGCTTCTTTTCAGGATGCAACGTTTTGTCTTTGCAACTGTTTTAAAGACAGTTTTTGTTTTTGTTTTTGTTTTTATTTTGTTTTGTTTTGGTTTTTAATATGGGTAACGTCGTAATGTACCCTCGTAGCGTATGTAAGTCAAATTTTGATAAGTAATAAAGGTATGGCATTCCATAGTTGCCCCTCCCCACTGGATGTTACTTTTAAAAAAAAATTGCCCATTCCATAAATATATCTCACCATATACATTCTTAGAAAAATTGGATAAGGAAAAAATAATAGAGGTATTACTCCTTGATTGGAGTAGGTAATGGGAATGAGGTTAACAAAAAGAAGGCTATTTAAAGGCTCAAAGGGCTGCAAATGGGTATTTATTATTGGATAGGCTAAGAGGCTACAAAAATTGTTTAAAGAAAAAAAAATGCTTATATCACTTCATAAGTTCTAGTTAGTACTAGGACATCTCAACTAAATAGAGCAAGAAGTTCTAATGTAAAAACTCAATTTTTATGTCATTCTTAAAGCAATCAATAAGAAAATCAAGAGTAATGAGATCATCAACGAAATAATGCGGACTCAAGAAAAATCAGAATGTATTTAATAATAAACTCACAAAGATTAAGTCTCCACTATTATTCTAAGGTTTTCTAGTTCAATATCTCACTAGTCAACTTCAAATCATGTTGACTCGGCTTATAGTCGAGTTGAAAAGTCTCACGAAATACATCTAACATAAGAATAATATAAAATATCATGTTTTCTACTAATATAACTATGTGACACGAGTTAGTATTTGTTTTCTCAAAATTAAAGGCAATAAAAATATTCTCTAAAATTAAAAAGACTCAAAATATATATTTTTTAATTCACTAATAGTTCAGATTTCGAATGCATTTTCATAAAGATTTTACACAATTACCATAATCATCTAAATATTCAATGGAGATTGAGTAGAACACAAAAATGACTCGATTTAATTGTAAAATACATTTTAAGCTCACAGATTTTTGAAAATTGCACAAAAAATCTAATAAACCACCATCACCCCGAACCTAAACTAAACATTGTCCTCAATGTATTAAATAATAATCATGACAAATGAAGGAAAAGAAATGATGATGGTTAGAGTGATATTACCATGGTGAAACTTTACCAATTTCAAATAGACAATGTCATCACAGTTACCAAATTATAAGATACCGACGGGAGAAAGGAACACATAGGATGTGGGGCAACAAGAAAATAAAAACATTGAGATCAAAATTAGTAACCTAAAATAACACCTAAAGAAACACATAAAATAACCTAAAACACTAAAAGAAAAACATAAAAGCAAAAACCTAAACTAAACTAAAATAACAAATAAAAAATAAAAAATAATAAAAAATAAATGAAAAAAAGAAAAGAAAAAGAAAGACCTAAACTAAAGATAGGGTGGAGAACATCAAATCAAGTAGATAGGGGCAACCATAGAAATCTCCTCTGGCACCTCTACCCGCTCCACATAGTGCTTCAAACGTTGCCTATTTACTCTAAATGCTCTCCCATCTTTTGGATCTTCAATTTCTATGGAACCATTGGGAAATACTTGTTTTACCATGAATGGCTCGTCCATCTCAATCTTAGCTTGTCAAGATAAAGATGAAGTCGTGAGTCATAGAGAGACTCGTTGGTTGGGCTTAAAATGTTTCCTCAGAATTTGCTTATCATGAGCTGCTTTCACCTTCGCCTTGTATATTCGGAATTGTCATAGGCATTATTCCGCAACTCCCCAATTTTAGCTAACTGAAGTTTCCGCTGAATACCTGCATCATTGAGATCAAAGTTAGTGCTTTTGACGACCCAATAAGCGCAATATTCTAACTCAACAGGTAAATGACAGGCTTTTCCATATATAAGCCGATATAGAGACATCCCGAGAATTGTCTTATAAGCGGTACGGTAAGCCCAAAGTGCATCAAGAAGGCGCAAGGACCAATCCTTCCTATTAGGATTCACCATCTTCTCCAAGATTTGTTTCATTTCTTGGTTTGCCAGCTCATCTTGGCCATTTGTCTGCGGATGATATGCATTGGCGACCTTGTGATGAACTCCATACCTGCGCATCAAGGCCTCAAAAGAGCGATTACAGAAATGAGTCCCCTGATAACTAATAATGGCTCGTGGTTTACCGAAATGGGATAAAATGTGTTCTTTGATGAACTTGACAACAATGTTGTTGTCATTCTTTCGGCACGCCACAACCTCTACCCAATTGGACACATAGTCCACTGTAAGCAAAATATACAAATATCCAAAAGAAGGTGGAAAATGTCCCATAAAATCAATCCCCCAACAATCAAACTAAGATGGGGTTAAGGGACATCATGTGTCTTTGGGACAATGCACCTAAGTTCTGGCATCTATCACAAGAACGACAATAATTGTTAGTGTCCTTAAACAATGTAGGCCAATATAATCCAGACTGTAAAATTTTTGCAGCGGTCTTTTTCATAGAAAAATGACCTCCACAAGCTGCACTGTGACAAAAATGTAAGACACTTTGAATCTCACCTTCAGGGATACAACGCCTCATGATTTGGTCGGGGCAATTCTTATATAGATAAGGATCATCCCAATAAAAAATTCTTACCTCGACCAAAAATTTGCGCTTATCTTGAGCACTCCATGATGATGGAACCTTGCCGGAAATCAAATAATTAACAATGTGTGCATACCATGGTACTTGAGTGACGACGAATTTGTTCATCAGAGAAGTCATCATGGATGGATGGGCCATTGACAGAGTCATTGAACTCCAGACGAGACAAGTGATCCGCCACAAAATAAACTCTTATTAAAGCATTTTGCTTCAATTTTACCATTCGCTTTTTCTTCAATTTTACATTGGTCGTGGATTGTTGCTGTAGATACTAGCATTCAACCTCTAAAATCCAATAATAGAGAAATCAGGTCACATGAGAAACAAGTTTCGTAGCACGTGAATGACTTTTGAGATGATTAATTACGTCATCAACTTAAATGAATGTGCTACCTAGCTTCATGACACACCAGCATGAATATAACTAGTGCAAGTTGGGGTAATATATGATTGAGATTGGTGTCATATTTAGATATATAGCTACCTTCCCGTTAGAAATGGGGGGGGGGGGGGGCTCCTGCGTAGAAAGCACAGGACGACGTCCTGCACACAAAGCAGAGCCGTCGGATCTAATCCAACGGCTGAAATTGATGGATTTGAATTTTTTTTTTTTTTTGAAATCCATATTTTAAAATCTTTCAGGAGCCCCCCCCGGGTCCCTTCCCGTTATGGCATGTGTCATGCTACATTGAATCTCTATTCATTTTGTATGATTAGTCAAGTATTTAATTTCTTTCCAAGATCCAACCAATCGCGTTCAGACCCATTGTAGCTGTATATTGATTAGTCTCCGGCTTTTCTGATCTATACATAATTTATAATAAGGTAAAGGAGAGTATATCAACAACATCAAATGCAACACAAAAATATCTAATGAAACATACACAAGGGCAAGCACAACGTATAGGACAGTCTTTTAGCAGCTTGATACCATTTTCGGCTCATTTATTTTTTGTTTACCCTATCCACAATTATTCACATTGTTATTTTTCTTCAAGTTTCCATGTTCATCATATGTAATAATTTAGGCAATATTGATGCATACAGAAGTTACAATGATGATCTACTTCTACACTTAATTAGAAGAAAGTCCTATCTTATTTTTATTTTTAGTTTTTATCCCTTAACCGTCCCATCTTAAATGTCGTCAGCAAAATTTGAATTATGTGTTGAAGGAAAGAACAACTAAAAGTAAAATAGGGCTTTCACAATAGAAAGAAGAATAGAAAGAAGCTTGGAATTGCAGGATAATATTTTCATCTAACTACTGAAGCAAATATGCCTATTTATAGGCTTACAAACAAACTGATCCACTACCACCACTAACATGATTTTAGCTAATGACTCGTAATTGACATGAACACTACTGCCACGTCTAAATAACTACTAATTCAGACTTTGACTCATTCTTCAACACTCCCCCTTGATTCAAAGTCACAAACACCAAGTCGGGATCTAAAGTAAATAAACTTCTCCTTTGACAGAGCCTTCGTCAGGATGTCGGCCAACTGCTCATTTGTGCTACAATACTTCAAAGCTATCTCCTCCTTAGCAACCAAGTCACGGATGAAGTGGAAACGAATATCAATATGCTTTGTTCGGCTATGAAACGCTGGATTTTTTGTCATGAAGATTGTGGCTTTGTTGTCACAGAAAATTTCTATTGCTCCTTCTTGCCTTTGTTGAAGATCTGCTAACATTCTCCTTAACCAAACAGCTTGACAAGCTGCTGAAGTAGCTGCAATACACTCAGCCTCCGAGGAGGACAATGCTGCTGTGACTTGTTTCTTTGAGCTCCAAGTGATTACTCCTGATCCAAGCGTAAAAACATTTGCCGAAATACTCCGTCTATCATCCAACGAACTTGCCCAATCACTATCTGTGAATCCACATAATCTGAAATTGGAAGTTTTTGAGTACCAAATTCCATAATTCACCGTTCTAGCAATGTAACGCATCACTCGCTTTGCTGCTCCAAAATGAAGCTTTGAAGGATGTTGCATAAACCTGGAAATTACACCAATAGAGAATGCAATATCGGGTCGGGTGTGACTTAGATAAATTAAGCCACCAACCAAGCTTCTAAATCTTTTAGCATCAGCCATCTCTGCCCCATCTTCAAGCTGCAATTTTTCATTAGTATTCATGGGTGTAACTGCAGATTTACAACTTAACATGCCAAATTTATCGAGCAGATCCTTGGCATATTTCCTTTGTGAAAAAAAATTCCACCTTCAGCTTGTTGAACTTCAAGGCCAAGAAAATAATGCAGTAAACCCATATCTGACATTTCAAACTCATTCATCATATGTGATTTAAACTCAGCCACAAGAGATTTAGAGGAACTTGTGTAAATGATATCATCAACGTAAAGATAAACAATGATGAAATCATTTTTACCTTCCTTCTTCGAATAGAGCGTGGGCTCATTTTCACTTTTCATGAACCCGTTTTGCTGGAAGTATTTATCAATTTTGTTATACCATGCCCGTGGTGCCTGCTTCAATCCATACAACGCCTTTCTCAGCTTGTACACCTTTGTCTCTTTGCCTTTAAATAAGAAACCATCCAGTTGAGTTACATAAACTTCCTCTTGCAAATCTCCATTTAGAAATGCTGATTTGACGTTGAATTGATAAACATGCCATCCTAATTGTGCTGCCAATCCTAGAACAATTCTTACAGTTTTAAAGCAGGCTACTGGAGCAAAAGTTTCTTCGTAGTCAATACCATGTTGCTGCGCGTATCCTTTCGCCACAAGCCGAGCTTTGTATTTTTGTATACTTCCATCAGCACAAATTTTTTTTTTGAATACCCACTTCAAGCCAATTGCATTTTTGCCTTCGGGTAAGTCCACCATTTCCCACGATCCATTCTTTTCGATTGCTGTCAATTCTTCCATCATTGCTCGTTTCCACTCTTCTTTGGCAGCTGCTTCTTCGTAGGTTATAGGATCTGAAACAGTAAGAGCAAATTGACAAGACTCATATATGTCATTCAAGGATCTAAACTTCCTTGGTGGAGTCTCAGTAGATTCTAAAGAATTGGATGAAAAACTTTGGCTTCGACTTGAGGCTGAACTGCTTGGTGACGCCATAGAGGAACCAGTTGGTGAATTTGTAGGAGTTGGTTCTTGACTTTCTTTTAGAGAGATTCCATTGAGTATAGGAACCTGTTGCTGTATCTTGTCAACCTGTTTCATCTTGTCATTCTGTCCACTCCAATCCCAACTTGCATTTTCATCGAATACTACATTTCTTCTTATTATAAGCTTGCCAGTAAGAGGGTTATATAATCTATATGCTTTGGACTATGTACAATAACCGACAAAAATGCATTTTTTCAGATTTTTCATCAAGTTTATGACGAAAATGAGAGTCTACCAAAGCATAAGTAATACACCCAAAGACTCTTAAGTGACTTACATTTGGTTTTGTGCCACGCCAAGCTTCCACTGGAGTTTGATTCATGACAGCCCTTGTAGGAGAGAGATTCAATAGATAGACTGATGTTGCCACAGCTTCAGCCCAAAACTGGTTTGATAGCCCCTTTGCTTGTAACATGCTTCTTGCCATTTCTACAACAGTCCGATTCTTTCGCTCAACAACTCCATTTTGCTTCGGAGTGTAAGGAGTCGTCAACTCCCTACGAATGCCATTTCCTTTGCAAAAAAGATCAAATTCTTTGGATAAGAACTCTCCACCTCTATCAGTGCGAAGAACTTTGATGTATGATCCACATTGTTTCTCAACCATAGCCTTGAAGTGCCTGAATTGCTCAAATGTTTCTGACTTAGCTTCCAAAAAATAGACCCAACTCATACGACTACAATCATCAGTAAAGAGAAAGAAATAACTGCTGTCAGCAAAAGACTTAGTTTGCATAGGGCCACACAAATCAGCATGTACTAATTCAAGACATTTGGAAGCTCTCCAGGCCTTTCCAACTGGAAATGCCTTTCTAGTTTGTTTTCCATATATGCACCCTTCACATAATTCAAGAGAGCCAATTTTTGGTAGTCCAAGAACCATACCTTTGTCAGCTAGCAATTTCAGTCCCCTGATGTTTAGATGTCCATACCTTAGATGCCATAACTTTAACTCATCTTTGCCACTCGCAGCAAGAACAAAATTCCCCATGTTTGAGACTTCCAGCGGGAACATGTTGTTTCGAGTCATGTTGATATTGATCATCGTTTGGCCTGTTTGTTTGTATTTGATTACACATGCACCATTATCAAATGAGACTGAATACCCACTAGTCATTAGTTGCCCAACACTCAACAAATTATATCCCAAATCAGGTACAAATTGAACATTATGCAAGAGTTTTACTTTACCATGGGTAGTTTTAATGCCCACTGTACCTTTCCCTTCAACTTGCATTTCCTTGCCATTTCCAAGTTGTACCATCAGCTTCTGTGTTTCATCAAGCTCTTTGAACATAGATTTTGTGCCTGTCATATGATTCGAACAACCGCTGTCCACGAACCACACACCGCCTGATGTATTTTTAGTATCGACTTGAGCCATAAAAAGCTTGCCTTCTTCATGCTCTGCTGCATAATTCTCTTGCTGATCATTGTACCAACGGTCAGCTTCTCCATGCTCTGCTGCATAATTCACTTGCTGATCATTGTACCAACAGTCAACTTTTACATGCCCATATCTCCTACATTGAAAACATTGAATTCCATTCTTGGAATACCCATTAGAATGCCATTGTTGCCCATCAAACCGACCTCGACCTCGTCCTCGTCCTCTTCCGCGTCCACGACCACGACCACGACCACGGAATCCTCCTTTTCCACGTCCACCACTTGATGAACTTTCATATTCTCCAGCTTTGGTGGCTGCCTCCTTCACTTGAAATGCCTTTTCTTCATTCTTTTCAAGTGATCTATTAATTCTTGACTCATGAGCTTGCAAAGACCCCATTAGTTCATCAAAGGAATAAACAAACAAGTCTTTAGATTCTTCTATTGCAGCAACTACATGATCAAATTTTGGAGTTAAACTTCTTAATACCTTTGCAACAATTGTTGGATCAGATATCTTCTCTCCATAGGACCGCATTTGACTGACTATTGTCATTGCTCTTGACAAATAATCTTGAACTGATTCTCCACTATTCATGGACAGGGTTTCAAAGTCACGCCGAAGTGATTGCAACTTCACCATGATCACCTTTGAATCCCCTTGAAACTCCTTCTGCAACGTGGATCAGGCTTGCTTCGATGTGGTTGCTGCTGCAATGCGTGAGAAGACACTGTCATGAACAGCCTGCTGAATGACCACCAAGGCCTTGGAATCTTTCTTTTTGTTGTCCTTCAATCTAGTTTCTTCATCAGGATCTACGTAGCCATGTTCCACCAAGTCCCACAAATCTTGAGATTTGAGTAGAGCTCTCATTCGGATACTCCAAAATTCGTAGCCCTCTCCTTTAAAGACAGGAATAAGTGGTTGTGTAGCACTCATGGCATTGCCATTGTTAGTCATGATCTCTACTCACTCAAGACTCCCATGCTCTGATACCAAATTTGTTGAAGGAAAGAACAACTAAAAGTAAAATAGGGCTTTCACAATAGAAAGAAGAATAGAAAGAAGCTTGGAATTGCAGGATAATATTTTCATCTAACTACTGAAGCAAATATGCCTATTTATAGGCTTACAAACAAACTGATCCACTACCACCACTAACATGATTTTAGCTAATGACTCGTAACTGACATGAACACTACTGCCACGTCTAAATAACTACTAATTCAGACTTTGACTCATTCTTCAACATTATGGACTTATGATACTATTCGCCATAAAATTTATCAGTTGAGTAATACTCATTGGCTAGATGAAAGAACTACACCCCACATTGAAGGTGACTAATTGTGGGAATGGGAAGGGGCAGGAGTTTTATGTAAGCTATGCAAGAGCCAAAGTGGCGTCAGGCCATGAGAAGTGAGATTGATGCTCTATAAGCCAATAACACTTGGACTTTACAACCTCTTTCTCTTGGCAAACATATGGTTGGTTGTAAATGGGTCTATAAGATCAAACTTAATCCATATGGTAGTGTTGAGCGCTACAAAGCCCGTCTTGTGGCTAAAGGATACAGTCGAGTTAAAGGTATTGATTACAAAAAGACCTTTGTTCTTGTTGCTAAATTGGCTACTGTTCATTTTCTCATCGCTCTTACAACCACACAGGGTTGACATTTATGTCAACTTGATGTCAACAATGTTTTTCTTTATGTTGATCTTTTTGAGGATGTGTACATGAGTTTTCCTCCTGGATTCGGCCGAAGGAGGGAGACTCGAGTATACAAGTTGAACAAGTCTTTATACGGTCTCAAGCAAGCCTCGAGACAATGGTTCCTTAAGTTATCCTCTGCTCTCATATCAGCAGACTACAATCAGTCTAAGGCTGATTACTCATTATTCGTCTGATCTAAGGGTAACATCTTTACTGCAATTCTCGTATATGTTGATGATGTAATATTGGCAGGTAATAATCTCAAATACATTGAAAAAACAAAGCAATTTCTAGCTGCAAAGTTCAAGCTTAAAGATTTAAGAAAATTGAAATATTTCCTTGGCATTGAAGTCGTGAGGTCATCCAATGGGATTGTCTTTTCTAAACGAAAATAGGCACTTGAAATATTGGAGGACACAAGGTATCTTGGAGCAAAGCCTTCACGTTATCTTATGGATCAAACTTGGTGCTCACACATGATGATGGAGATTTACTATCAAATCCCGCAATGTACTGCAAGCTCGTTGGAAGGTTGATATACTTAACAATCACAAGCCCGGATTTGGTTTATTCTGTATATGTCCTAAGTCAGTTTATGGAGAAGCCCAAAATACAACATTTGGATGTTGCACACAAGGTCTTGAGGTATGTCAAGGGTTCACCAGGACAGGGTATTTTTTTCTCTTCCACCAGCTCATTACAGTTAGAAGCTTATTGTGATGCAGATTGAGCTAAATGTAGAGATGTACTAGGATATCCATTACAGGTTACTGTTCTTGCTTGGCGATTCATCAATTTTTTGGAAAGCTAAGAAACAAACTACAGTGGCAAGATCTACAACTGAAGCAGAATATAGGGCCATGACTTCCACGTGTTGTGAGTTAACCTGATTGAGGTACATTCTTAATGATTTGCACATTAATCATCCTCAGGCAGCCTTCTTGTTTTGTGACAACAAGACTGCACTCCATATTGCATCTAATCCGGTTTTTCATGAGCGAATGAAGCAAATCGAGATTGATTGCCATTTGATTAGAGAAAAGATACAAGAGGGTACTATTCAGACTAAGCATGTTAGAACACTATATCAACTGGCAGATTTGTTCACTAAAACTTTGAGCACTTATCAATTTGATAATCTTCTTAGCAACATGGGTGTTACAAACATACACTCCAACTTGAGGGAGAGTGTTACAGAAAGAAAGTCTACATATGTTGAAGATTAGGAAAATGAGTATGGAATATGTTAGGAAAGTCAGAATAAAATAAGAAGTCTTAAATTTCCTATTTCCACAAGGTTAGATTAGAGTTAGTCAAAATATGTAATTGTAATTTGACCATGTCTTTTAACCAAATCAAATTAAACAAATCAACTTCTCAATTGTTATTAGACCATGCAGTTTACTTTGAGCAGAAATAGTTTGCAATTGGAAGAGGTGTTTCACTACGTGATAAGGGTGGTGATAAACCCACAGGGGATCCATAGAAAACTTGCGACATATACAAAATTCTTGGTAGTGAAGACTTAGATCATTTCAAACATAATTTTTTTTCCTAAAGTTGCAAGAAATAGTTAAGAAAGAATATTTGGCATGCTACACCAAATTGGCATTTTTGTAACAATTCAAAAAACAGTGACACTTTTGAGCTATAACAATCCACAAAGCAATTTTACACATTTTCACAAACAAAGTGATTCAATAATTGTATCACCACAAATAGTATGGGGTTACAAGTGATGCTATTCATGGTAATCTAATTTATTGTATCACTTTTTTTGTGTAGCTATTTTTCATTTTGTTGACTAAATTTAGTTTTGACTTGAAATTGTTTAGTGGATTGTAATAGCTCAAAAGTGTTATTATTTTTTAAGTTGTTACAAATATGCCAATTTGGTGTAGTGATATACGTTAAAACTAGGTTTCATTGGCCAGACCGACCAGTAGGCTAATGGATTTCATCAAAAGTATTCAGACAACGACGGGCCTGGTCTAAGGAACATGACTAACTAAAATAAAGGCATTTTATAATAAGTTAATACTATTGTGTATGGAGTCTGCAAAAATTGGCAAGAACTTTCAGTTTCATTTCATTTCATTCCCTTGATTCAGTCAAAATGAACAATAAAAATGATTGACAGACAAAACTAGGTGCTACATAACAATATAAATTACGTTAAGTTGCTCGTCAGATATGCAGTCAAATCAACAATACTTCTTGACCAAGTAACTATGAACTTAGCACACGCTTTTCATCGAACACAATTCTTCACACATTTTAATTACATTGTGAGAGTTAGGGGGTGTACCATAAGTGGCTTGATTTTTATAAGCACCATTGATTGATGTACTTTGTAGCCACTTATAAGTCCCAGCCACTTGAAACATGGGAAGCCACTAATAAGTTATGCAAACAAACACCCCGCATGTATTGAAAGTTGTGTGAGTTTGAGACTTGAAATTTCTATACAACGGTAACACTGTAGGTGACGAACACATTGTTCTTAATTATGTCAACACTCTTAGAAAAAACATTCTAATGGGCCATTTCTGATAAATTCCAATTTGTGGAATTTCTTGCAGTTTCAATATCGCATTTTGAAGCTAAAATCTAGCCTTCATCGTCAAACATTAGATAAGGCATGGTACATGTAACACAATCTATTCAAGCATAATATGACTTACATCGTCAAGCATTAGATAAGGCATGGTCATTAAAAGGTTTGATTCTTTTTTATATAAGAACGATAGGGTCAAATTTTAATATCCAATTATTCTTCGTATTAATTTGTTGCTATTAGATTAATAAAAAGGGGAAAACGAAGAACGATTCAAAAACAAACCTTGCCTTATATTGTTTTCATGTCTATGTAGCCATGTAGGGAGTATCCCAAAAGCTATAGGACTCCCCTCCCTCCAAATATAAATATAAATAAAAATTAAAGAAGGAATATATTGACGTGACCAATCAAATTAAACAATAATATGGAGCTTAAAAATTGAACATAGAGAATTCAAACTATTATTCAGTTCAGTTTGAATCTTAATGTTTAGGGAACTGTATATGGTCTTTGGTCAAATATCTTACTATTACTCATTCAATATTCCTAAACAAAACCGAGCTACTTCTTGGTATGCGAATAAATAAACCTCAATTAAGGGTATATTGGGAATATCATCCAAAATATTTTCTGTAGTATAAATACACCCCACTGCTTCACTTAGATTTTGCTACAACCTCAACCAACAAAAAACAAAGAAAGAAAGAAAACTCTCAAGTAGGAATACTACTACTAGCAATGGCTTCTTCTTCACTTAGATTTTGCTACAACTTCACAGCAAATCACCAAACTCATCAGGCAAAGTTGCCTGCAATCACAACTACTAACGTTACAACGAATGCTTCATTCAAATCCAATGTTGCTAGTTTAACCAATAATCTTGGCCTTAAATCTTCTTCTTTGAAAGCTACCCACCTTATCAGTCATATTGACAAGTCCTTGGATCCTTCATCTTCTTCATCATCAATGAAGCTTGAAGCTCCTTTAACCATTGGTATTATTGGTTTTGGCAACTTTGGTCAGTTCATAGGTAAAGCATTCAAGAGACAAGGTCACAATGTAATTGCAACGTCAAGATCAGATTACTCTGAGTATTGCCAAGAAAATGGCTTTGAGTTTTTTAGGTAAATGAGTTATTTTGTCATATATTTGTATGTGTTGAACGCTAGTTTATATTTATAAAATACATTAATTTTCTAACAATATATGTTTGCATGTCTACTATGAAGGGATATTGATGCTTTGTGTGAGGCACAACCAGACATACTATTAGTTTCGAGTTCCATTCTGTCAACCGAGAAAATTGTCAGGGGAATACCATTTCACAAGCTCAAACCAGACACTGTCTTCGTGGATGTACTGTCTGTTAAAGAATTTCCGAAGAACCTTTTTCTTGAGGTATTCCATTAAATGAACATGATTACATTTTTCAATGTTTTTAACAAATGACTGCTCTTGCGTTTCACTTGAATTATTGGTGAAATATCATACTAAACTCAATTTCAATATTTCAGGTTCTACCATCACAATTTGGCATCCTGTGCACACATCCTATGTTCGGTCCTAACACTGCTAAAAACAGTTGGGAAGGATCCCGGTTCGTTTTTGAGAAAGTACGCATTGCTGAAAACAACATCCAGGAACAAAAATGTGCCCAATTCTTGAGCATTTTCGAAGATGAGGTGAGTTGCATCAATACTAAGATTTATTTAAGTTAACTTTTATATATTGTTCTCTAGCAGGTTGAACATTTGAAACCACAAACGAAGAACTAGTCAACTTCAATATCCATTTTTATACACTATCAATCAATTAGCTATATATTTCATGTCCATCATCTTATCCAGATTGTCCTCCTCACCTTATATATATATATTACAGAAGCAAGGATTCTTCATTGATGTTTCATAGTTTCTTCATATATTGTTATATTTTATTGAATGAATATATTATTAATTATGCAGGGTTGTGGAATGGTGGAAATGTCATGTGATGAGCATGACCGATATGCTGCAGGCAGCCAATTTGTTACCCATACCATAGGAAGGTGAGCAAGAAAATGAAGAAAAAATGTTTTCAATCATTTTTAATCTGAAAGTGACACAGTGATATTAACAAGGAAATTAACTTCTTGTTTGTAGGATCTTAGCAAACATGGAGTTGGAGTCTACACCAATTGACACAAAAGGCTATGAGAGAATCTTGGACTTGGTAAGTGTAATTTCTATAAAAGTTTGAAAGATTCCTTCCCTATATGATGGATATAATACTGCTAATGAATTGAAATGATAACTAACACTATGTTTTTTCACATTTTGCAGACTAAAATTTATTCAAGCCATGACTTTGATCTGTACTACGGTCTCTTTTCCTATAATGTTCACGCCAAAGAACAACTTGAGAACATAGAGAAAGCATTTGACGCGGTGAAGGCGAAACTGTTTGACAGACTTGAAGATAACCTCAGAAAGCAAATGGAGGAGAAGGCCGTGGCAATGGAAAATAACACAAAGGATGAAGCCAATGCAAGACCATCTTTTCTACCTAGCATTAAGAAAATTCAACATATTTCGTCCTTCACTCTCAACCCTTCTCAATCACTAGACCATGATGACTCTCCATCACCGCGACAACAAGTTCAAGCTAGGGATGGCAGTGGGGCGGATTTTTACGGATATCTGCCCCACCCAATCCGTTTGGGGCGATTTTGGATATGTCTAAACGAATTTTGGGGCGGATACAGATATCCAAACAACATCCATTAAATATTCGGGGCGGATACGGATTTGGCCATATCCGCCCCACGGATATCCGTTTATTATGTAACATTACAACAATGCCCTTCCCCTTTATAAAGGGATTAAAAACCCCATTGATCCCTCTTCCTCTCCCTCATTCCCTCCCTCACAGACAGAGAACACACCACACCCTCAGTCGCTCACCCGCCTCTCCCTCCCTATCTGCCTCTCACACAAGAACGCAAACAGACAGAGAACACACCACACCCTCAGTCCCTCACCCGCCTCTCCCTCCCTCTCTGCCTCTCACACAAGAACGCAAAGGGGCCGACCGAGGAGCGATTCGAGAGCGAAGGCCTCTCCCTCATCCCTACCCTCTCACAGAGCGATCCCCACCTCGCCGCGATCTCTCTCGCGCTCCCCTCACGCCGCGATCTGCTTCCCTGCTCCCTCACGTCGTGAGATACTCCCTGCTCCCCTCACGCCGCGATCTCCCTCACAGAGAGATCTCCCTCCCTCACGCCGTGACCTCTCATCGCCAAGATCTTCCTCTCACAGTCGAGATCTCCCTCCCTCATGCCGCGAAGGGTTTCGATGTCCAAGCTTCAAATCCGACAAAGGGTTTTTTCCTCCCATCAGAGATCGAGATCAAGATCAAGATCCGAGACTGAGATCTGATCAAGGTCTGATCTGATCAAGATCTGATCAAGGTCTGATCTGATCAAGATCTGATCAAGGTCTGATCTGATCAAGGTCTGATCTGATCAAGATCTGATCAAGGTCTGATCTGATCAAGATCTGATCAAGGTCTGATCTGATCAAGATCTGATCAAGGTCTGATCAAGATCTGATCAAGATCTGATCAAGGTATGATCTGATCAAGATCTGATCCGATCAGTTTTCAAGATGTGAATCTGATCTCAGAGATCGAATTCTTTGTATATGTTGTAATTTTTTTTTTGAATTTGTTGAAATTTTTTTATTTGTTGTAATATTTTTTAGATCAGGTAACTCAGATCTGATCTGTAGAATTTTTTTTTTTTTTTTGTAATATGTTGTATTTTTTTAATTTTTTGTATGTAATTTTTGTATGAATTTATTGTATGTTGAAGAAATTTTTTTGGGTTGTTGTTGTTGTTTGGGTTAAATGGGGCGGGGCGGATATCCGCCGGGGGCGGGGATGGTTTTAAAAAAAAATGATAAACGGATATGCGGGGCGGTTTCGGGGACCCGAAATCCTCAGCGGGGCGGGGATGGATTTGCACAAATCTGCCCCAATCCGCCCCGTTGCCATCCCTAGTTCAAGCTGGCAACTAATTAGCACGAATGGTTCTAACAAATACTTGGAAATCTTCAACAAATTCAAATTATTTCCTTTGTAATTGTTTGTATTGTTGTACAATATTTTGGATTAGAGGAAACCAGTAACAACCGACCCTTCTCTAGCAATTAAAGGGAAATCTTATTGAATCTCGTCGTTCAATAAGAAAACCCAACTACTTGTAACCAGGGTTTATTCCTTTCAAGTGATAAGGAACCCTTATTATTGATATGGGCATTTATGTCATGTAAATAGTCATTAGATTAGTAATAAAAATCCTCACATTAAATCAATATTTCTTTCTTCTCGTTTTGATAATTTATTTATTTATTTATTAGAACCTCCAGTGGGGAGGGGCAGCTATGGGATGCCAGACCTTTATTACTTGGAAAAAATTCTGATACAAACTATCGGGGGTACATGACGACTTTACCCGAGAAGATAAAATCCAATTGGACAAAAACATCATAAAAACTATAAAGTCCAAAAATTCGTCCATAACTCACTAGCCTAGTCCAACAGCACCCAATGAGACATAAAACACTTGAGATTTTTCTCTTAGAAACTTGGCCAAACCCACAACTTTCATTGAGCAAATTGCAAAGGCTATAAAACTCTAACAAAGAAAACTTGCAACTTGCATTGCAAAAACCAAAAAGCCAAACTCACCATGCCAAGGCTCAGCATAGCACCCTAACAGAGAACTCCAACACAAACTAACCTTGTGCAGATTATAGCTATAAAAACTCCAAATTGGCAACCAAAAAGGAAACGCAACTTGCATCTCGTAAAAGTTTGCAAAACCAAATTGCATCCATACTCACAATGCCAATATTTTGCGTAGCATCAGAACATAAAAACAGCTCCAAAAAACACGCAAACCTGACCGCAACACAGCAGTGCACAACAACTCAGAACACTGCAACGCAGCAAACATAAGCCTAGCAGCCTCCATCACGCCATAGCCTAACCAGCATCTTAACCTCAACACATTCCGCAGCAGCCAGACTGCAGCACCCAGACCTCAGACCGCCCAGACCATCCGCTCCGCAACCCTTTCTTGCCCTGAAAAACCTGCCAACACACGGTTCCAGAACATATCGATGCCCATTCTTGTTGCGTCTACTCGTTCCCGTGACGTATGTATGTCGTATGCCAACGGTCAAGCCTTGATAATCCTGCCACTCTCCTTGGAAGATCATTCGTCGTGAAAGAGACAGTCTTATGATCTCGTTGAGCTCTGTCTGCTAAAGCGTCCGCCACCGCGTTGGCTTCTCTATAAATATGGGAACAAGCTAAAGTCATTTGTGCCGCCAAAAATTTAATTTCTTTCAAAATATTCTCCAAATTCCATGGTATCTTGAAATTGCCCTTAAACCATCCACAAACAATTGCCGAATCCGTCTGAACAACCACCTGTTTAAAATTTAACAAGAGACAAAGGCGAAGGCCTTCAGCTAGAGCCAAAATTTCCGCTTTATTATTAGAGCCTGCACCAAAAAATATTTGCTTTCCCCCAACACAAACACCTCTAGAGTCTCTAATGATCACACCGCCCGCAGCCATGTTCTTACGGGAGGACCCATCCACATTTAGAGCAACAAAATCTGACGGAGGGGGATGCCAGAACACAACTCTACTTTCCTTTCTCACAACTGAAATTTCTTGGATCCCCAAAGCCCGTAATGGAGTCTTATGCCAGCTGACTTGCTTAGGAGTTATAAACTTATTTGCTAAATGTAAATTACACCGAATATTCAAAATCACAAAAGCAGGATTAGGGACAGCATTTTCATAAACACATTTGCACCGCTGTTTCCATATTTCCCATAAAATGAACATGGGAGTGAGAAAGAATAACACACCTGTTTGTGTTCTCATTTTAGCTCTCCTGAACCAAATGACAAGGGTCGTGGATAATATTTCTGCCGGTTTTCTGATATGCACATCAAAAATCAACTCAAAATGGCGCCAAACCTGCATTGCCAGTTCACCATCCAAAAACAAATGATTCAGAGATTCTCGCTGTGGCATGTTACAACATCGACATTTAGAGGCCAGACTAATTCCACATATGTACAGTTCCCCATCCACTGGTACCCCTCTAAGGAGTAATTTTCACACAAAAACTGAAATTCTAGAAGGAAGAATATCATGCCAAATTCTTCGATGGAGGTCATTGACCGTCCCTTTTCGGCGTAGTATTTCATAGGCTGACTGAATGGAGAAAATCCCATTTGGGTTTGGAACCCATACACATTCATCCTCTCCATATTCCTCGCCATATAATCTATCATCAAAAATTATCCTTGCTAGGTGTCTAGTGGGTTAACCAATTCAAAATTGGTTGAAATCACCTCATTTACCGAAGGCCACACACCGTATTCCAATTTTCCTCAAAAAAAATTGATATTTCCCTTACCAATGCGCCACAGCGAATTACTCAGAATAAGGGATTTGTCAAGCATGATTTCCTTGAAAAACGGAGAAGACCCAATTTTCACCAACTGACTATGCAAAGGCACCCCGGACACCCAATATTTGCTTCTCATGAAATTAGCCCAAAGAGAATCTGAAGTACGTAGTCGCCAAAGTGCCTTGAGACGAAAATCCCTCATCACCATCGTCAAGTCTCTCACACCCAGACCTTTTTCATCTTGTGGAAAACAATATTAGGCCATGACACCCACTTTTTCTTCATTCTGCCTTCACAATCCCCCCAGACGAAATCTGCCAACAAACTGTTAATCCGGGATATGACTTTCATAGGAACACACATGGTACTGAGAATATAAATTGGAATCGAGTTAAGAACATGTTTAATCAAGATTAAACGGCCTCCCGGGGATAACAATTTCGCCTTCCATCGCTGAATCCGTGACTGAATTTTTGCAATCAAATCTTCAAAATATGAAACTTTAACCCGTCCTTGGAAAACTAGCCCGCCCAAATATTTCAAAGGAGCGTCTTGAAACCGGAAACCGGTGTAGGTTTGGAATCCTACAATTTTCTCTGCAACTGCCTTGTCATCCAAAATAAAAGAGCTTTTACTTGTATTTATTTTCTGTCCCGAAATCTGACAATACTTTTTAAAAAATGCCATGCATCCCAGAATGGAAGACTTTCTGTCATTTAAGAAAATGAGAGTATCATCTGCATAGAGCAAATGAGATATAGGGCGGCATGCCCTCGGAGCATAAAAATAACCAATTTTTCCTATATCAAAAGCCTCCTTTAAACCCCTACTCTACACTTCAGAGAGAATAATAAATAAAAACGGAGACAAAGGGTCGCCTTGCCTTAAACCCTTGGTAGATCGGAAAAATCCTTTGTATGCTCCTTGAAGCAACACTGAAAAACCACAAGAAGCGATACAATTGGAGATAATATGACAAAATCTCCCATTAAAACCAAATTTTGTAAGCACCGCGAACAAAAAATTCCATTCCAATCTATCATAGGCTTTTTTCATGTCAATTTTCAATACCACATTACCACCAAAAACCTTCCAGTTAATGTCCCTAATCAATTCATGCGCAAGGCCAATATTCTCACCAATAAACCTTCCTTTGACGAAAGCCCCCTGCTCCGGAGAGATTAATACGGGCAAAATTCTGCCAGTCTAGTACAAAGGATTTTGCTGAAGATCTTATAAATCACGTTGCATAAACTAATTGGGCGAAATTCAGAAAAACAACCCGGATTCTCAGTTTTAGGAATCAAAGCCATGAAATTAGTCGAGAAAGAAGCCGACATTGCCTCCCCTTCAAAAACTGAATCGCTGCCTCCCAAATATCCTTACTCAGAAACTCTCAACAGGACTGAAAAAATTCAGCAGTAAATCCATCCGGTCCCGGAGCACTATTTTTTGGAATGTCAAAAACAACATTCTTCACTTCCTCCAGAGAAGGACGTTCGACCAATATGTCACAATGACCCGAACTCATCAGAGTCGGAATACAATTCAACAAATCTGTATCCATCCGACATGAGCCTTGGGAAGATAACAAGCTGGCAAAAAAATCAGTGGCATTGTGAAGAATCTCACCAGGGTCCGAAATAATCCTCCCGCATGGTAAAGTAATCTGATTGATAGCCCTCCGTTTCTGTTTAGATTTGGTGGAAGCGAAAAAATATTTGGTGCAGGCATCCCCCTCCTTAAACTCTTTTTCACCAGATTTTGAATTCAATAAAGTTCCTCCTGTTTGAGAGCTAACCTGTATTCCGCCTGACAACGATTTAAATTGCAGCAAGCATTAGTATCCCAGTTGGCATCAACATTTAGACCATTATTGCTTCCATTAGCAAAACCCGCCAATAAAATAGTTTCCCATTATTGCATTTCGTCTTCTAGAGCACGGATCCTGCTAAATACATTCCCAAAAACCATACGGTTCCACTGTATAAGAGCTCGACGGATTGCTTTAAGTTTAGCATCCACTCTATCAATAGGTCTAGTGATAGCTGTCTCAGTCAACCAGATTTCCTTAAGCAATTCAAAGAAACCTGGGTGTGTAGTCCACATTTCTAAGAATCGAAAAGGTGCAAATCCACTCCTAGGTTGAGTGGGCATGGATGCCAGCAAAGGGGAATGATCAGAAAATGTGCGGCTAAGATGTTCAACTTTAGGATTCGCCAAAACTGTCAGCCAAGCCGAGTTGACAAAAATTCGATCAAGTCTAACCCAAATACGCTCACTTCCTCTCCTATTATTACACCAGGTAAGTCGAGGACCCGAATAACCACAATCAATTAAGTCACAGGTTTCAATACAATCGGAGAATTGATCCATGCTTGCCAGGGAAGGAGCAACGCCTCCTACTTTTTCCCCCGAGTGTATATAAGTATTAAAATCCCCACGGACCATCCATGGAGAATCATGATTAGCCGCAAAGTTAACCATATTTAGCCATAATTCCTTTCATTCATCCACAGAGCATTTAGCATAAACAAAAGAAATTAAATAAGCCTGTGAAGAAGAATCTGTTACCTGACAGTGAATGATCTGATCCGACATGTCCACCACCGAGCAAACAAGAAAAGTATCCCACATAATCCAAATCTTGCCACCAACCACCTTATTAGAAGCAAAACCGCCAAGTTTTAGTTTGTTTCCAATTTCCATGTATCTACTAGCATCAATCATAGGCTCCGCAATCATGAGAAGTTTGATATTATGTTCCACAACCATCTTTTGTAACCCCCTTCTCGTGGCTCTATTACCAATGCCACGAGCATTCCAAAACATAAAGTTTTCCATCATCTTAAACGCGGGAGGAAGACAAACCCTTCTTAGTCTTACGACGAGTGCCCGAAGGAACCGTTGCTTTGACGTTTTTCTTACGCTCCGCATCCGATATTGCCCCCAATTCCAAGTCCTTGATAGCATGTGTGTCCTGCCCCATGTCCGAATCCGACTCCGCCTCATCACTATCTGTGGCGCTTTCAAGTGTATTGACATTCATTTTTTCTTCTTTTTCCTCAAAGAGCGGGACACCTTCAATAATTTATTAATGTCATCCAGAACAACCCGTACCTCCTGCTTGAGACGTGATTCTAAACTCCCAGTGACCTCCATTGATGTTCGCAACGCTGGAACATCCGACATCCCAACCTGGATTTCCTGGACTGCTGCTCTGTTTTGGCACTGACTTCTTTGGCGGACTGCTGCTCTGTTTCGGCATGGACAGCTGCTCTGGTTCGGCATGGACTGCTGTTCTGTTTCGGCGGGTACTGCTGCTCTGTTTCAGCATGGAGTTCCTGAGTTTCAGCTCGTATTTCCTGCAATTCATCACGTGCATCCTGGACTGCAGCAGTCCCTAACAACTTCGTATGATAAACAATGCGAGGCGCAAGCGGACTGTGGCCTGTTTCTCGTGCGGGAGACGGATCGCCAGCTGCGGCGGACGCTAACCTGGTGCAAGCCACCTCTGCTGGATCAGAACAGGGCCCTGGCAGAGCCTGAAGCTCCCCGGCATTGGTGATGTTCGCTGGCTGAGACAGATCCATCTGTTCTGGCTGAGACGGATGTTCCGCTGTTTTGGTCAATTGCAACATTGGCTGAGCCAAATCCGAGTGCCGTGGCTGTCCCTCCAATGAAAATACCACCTTTTTCATCCCTGGAGCAGTCTGCCCAACCCAAGTTGCACCAGTCGTCACAGTTTGCGACACTGCACCTTGAATGAAAAGAGTGGTGGTTGTTTCCGGATTTATCTCAACTTCGTGCGGAAGCGATTGTTGTTGTTCTCCAAGAACATTATCAATATCTGAAGTTGTATACCCCGCCTCTATTAGGCATTCCTCTGTGGACTCATGCTGAATCCCGGTTTTGGCATGCTCACCCACTATTTGTAATTCCGCTGGAGAACCGTCATCTTCCTCAGTATTCTCCATCAAGGCCTCAAATGTGTTGGACAAACCCACCTTTACCTGGTCAATGGCCACCTGCTTTCTCTCCCCGACTCCCTCCGGAATCTCCTCGCCTTTGTTATTTTTGTTCCACTAACACCCACTTCCGAGTTCGAAGATTTTCCTTTCTTGATCACTGGAACATATTGTTGCCTGATATTGGTACTTTCGGTCTTTAATTTGGCTACCTTCTCAGCATTACCTATTTCCGAAACCTGGCCACCTCCCTTAATGCCTAGCTTCTTGCGACAAACACTTTCCTGATGCCCTAGCAAGGAACAAAAGTCACAATATTTGAAACCTGGGTACTCAATCTTCTGCCAGAAACCTCTATTATTGGCCCTATCAATCCATACTCTGTTTGGTAGTTTGTCTGCCAAAGTCATCTCAACACACACGTGGGCAAAGCCCGGGCGTGATAAACATCTAGTATGGTCATCCATTCTCAAAAAATAACCAAAAGAATTGACAGTTGCTTTTAAGATAGGGGGATGAAAAAGATGTAAAGGTAAGTTAGGCAACTCTACCCACAGTGGCACCGAAATCGGGTCCTCCTTTAGACTGAAGCCATCATGCCAACGGAAAGCTTTAAAACGAACGCCATGAATAAAAAAGGAATCCCGCGACAACACTTTTTTGGCTTCCTCTTCCGATTGAAGACAAACTAAGACATGTCTTTGATTGAGTAATCCAAGCGAAAAATCGCCCATAATTCCCCAAGTTCTGTGAATCGAATCTCGAATGTCCTCCAATGTAGGGCGATAGCTAGAGAATTTTAATACGATAACATGTTTTTCCATGAACTCCTCCCCACGGACTTCATCCGTTGCCATAATGCCAATCGCTGGAGCGTCTTCTTTACGGAATCTAGTACCTTCAACCGGAGTCTCCACAACGTCGGCCACCAGAATTTTGCCCAAAATTTGTGCAAAAGAGGGCTTAGCCGCTCCTTCCACGGTCCCCCCATTAGCAGATCCCCCCATCATGTGGGGAGGGATGACGGCAGGAGGCGCCGACATCACATCCAAATCAGAGCCAGAATCACAACAGGATCAGTGTAACGTTGTGCTCCAGTCTCCGTATCGGTGCAATCCAGTCACCGTATCGGAGCAACTGAACCGTATCGACGTCAAAGTTCAACCGAAACGCGAGCACCAGATCTGTACCGCGGCCAAGACGGGAGCAGGGAGGAGTTGTCTGCCTGTTTCGCGATCAGGAACTTCCAGGTACGGTCTGTATCGGCCAGAATCGGCTGGTCGCGACCAGGAAAAACCTTGCTATGCCGGCCGTGGGTGGCTGAGCCTCCTAGGGTTCTCTCTGTGTCTGCTCTAGCCGCCACCAATCGATGGTTAGGATTCAATCCCACATATTATGGACGGTTGAGATTAGGTATCGGTGAAAGACCGAAATACCCCCGAAATCCCCCAAATCGCCCTCAAATCGCCCACATGAGGAACACAATCTCAAGCCTCATTGTTTTGATAATTTTCTTTTATTGGGTGTTTTTTTTTACGAAATCTTATGAACATAAAGATTGAAAATTTAAATGTTAGAAGTTTGAGTTTCCTGTTTAAAAGAAAACTCTTATAGAAGTTTAAGTTTCCTAATAAAAGGAAATTTTGCTCTAATAAAAGGTCAAGTTCTCAACTGATGTAAGCTGTCTAAATGAACTTTGATCCCATTGGCAAGTTTTTATTGTTATTTTTGAAAAATGGGAATTTGTTAGAAGAAGGTTGAGTTTACAGATACAACTATCATGCAGATATCTCCACCAACATATTCCCCCATATCTGGTTCTCCAAATACCCAAATCGGAGTTTAGAGATAATATTATCATGTAGATATCTCCATCAATAGATTGATTTAAAAACAAAAATAAAGCATGGAGAGAGAAGAACACAGAAAAGACTGGGAGATATTGCCAGATACACATAAAACTAACATAGAAGAAGATGGCCAAATGGAAGGATTAAGTCTAGTCAGCCTTGTTTGGCATTTTTTTTTGGTGGTTTACATTTTTTACACATTCTCTTTAAAACACAACAAAAAAACTATCTATAGAAGGGGTAAAAGTGTAAAAAAAAACCCCCAAAAAGGGCAAGAAAAAGGCTAACACGGGTAGAAGTGTAAAAAAAAAAACAAGAAAAGTCTAGCAAACAAGGCTGGCTAGAATTGTTAAAATGGAAGATGTAAAGATGAAAAGTTGAAAACTGCTCCCAATCAATTAGGTTGACTATATTTACAAAATTACCAATAATTTATTTTTATTTTTTATTCCTTAACCCCTCCCACCCTAGATGCCGCCAAATGGGATCAACTCTGTGACCTAGTGATACATTTCGCCACTGCTCAACCACTGAGCCATCACACCTTTGGCACCAATAATTTATTTACTTTACCTATTTACCCTGTCTAGGTTCTGCCATTGAATGGCGGGTGTAGAAAAGATTTCTCTAAATAAGTCCCCAATCTTATTTACTACATTTGCATTAGATGCTAGTGCCACATTTAATCGGTTAGGGGATATTGTCAATGAGTTTTGCTAATTGTTTGAAGATACACTGCGCTCCTTCAAATAATCAAAAGTATGACATGTGAGATTCAATCCCCTAGGCATCTTCCACCTGGTTTAAGCACTCCCTATCCTGTTGTTTTTTCCATAAGGTAAATAAAGGAATGATATGGGAAGGTAAAGAGTAAGACATGAAGAAATAGTGGGTAAGACAAAAAGCAGGGATAGTTTGAGGAAGTAAGAGAATCGGAGGAGCAATACATTTGCAGAGACAAGGAGTGGGTTGCAATAATGAGTATTCCTGCTGGCGTGGTTTGGTTACTTGGAATAAGGGGGGAAGAAACTGTGAAACAGGAAACAACATGTTTTACTGTTTCACAAACAGGAATAGGACACATAACTGTTTTGTGAAATAGGAAACCTGTTTGAAACAGGAAACTGTTTGGACTCCTGTTTGAAATAGTAAAAACTATTTGGACTTCTGGAAACTATTTTTTGAACAAGAAATAAATTCTAAGAAACAGGAAATTGCTGCGAAACAAGAAACTGTTGTTCCTATATATACTAGGAACTGTAGGTGTTTTTTTTATGATGATTGCACGGAAAAAAACTATGAAACACGGGGAATAGAGAAAGACAATTCGTGTTCTCACAAATGAGTGGTTCGTAATTTATTGAAAAGGTTTTTTTTTTTCAATGAGAAGTTGACTACATGATTCTTTATCCTGGCAAAACCTTGTGTTCCAAGATTATTCTTGTGGGGTGGTTTGTTGGGAGAATGCTCCCCAAAATTTTCTAATTCAGGATCAAGAAGCCCATAAGGGTCAAAAAGGTCGACGACATGGGATATATTATAGGGGGTACTTGTTGTTTTGTGATGGAAGGGGGTGATCAAGATATCATTTTTTCAAATTCTTTAGTCCTATTTCTCAATAAGAGTTAGCCATTTTTCTTGAGTAATTTGGGACTTGATGGGTATGGCGAAAATCTTCATTGGATGTTTTAAGTCGTGGAATTGTGACACTTCATCAAACGGAAGAAGGTTTTTCCCTGTGCAATGTGTCGGGTTATTCAGAAAGCTAGAAACGACATGATCTTCAAGGGAAGGGATCAAATTTTTGAAGCCTTGTTGTTGATGTGATAGCTTGTTTTGTGAAATTGGGCCTCCATTGATTCAATGGTGCGGGATTTAAGATCGTTTTGTAACTTGGGTTAAGTTTGTTGACCATCTCTAGGTTTTTGAGCTTCTTTATGGAGTTATCCTCAATGATAATGATGATTGGATATGGAGGGATAAACAGGGTAATTCACTATGGAGAGTAGCCATCGCAATCAATGCTACCCTCAACTCATCTCTAGCAGTCCCCTACTCCCCCCCTCTCTTCGGCAACAACAGTTTCTTGACAAAAGGCCCCCCTCCAAGGTTAGTTTTTTTTTTTTTTTAATTTGGACTCTTACTCATGGCAAGATCTTGACCATTGATAACCTCATGAAGAGAAGTCCGATTGTTATAAACAAACAAATATCTATGTGAGAAAGAGCGAGAGACAATTGATCATCACTTCTTTACTTGATAGTTCTCCACACTCAATGAACAACATTTGTTTTGGCTCTTCTACTCCTGTTCCTAATGGAGATTCTTTCCCTTTATGGATTGCAAATTGGATAAGGGATGGTCGCTCTATCAAGAGCAATTGGTTTTGGATCAGTATTGTTAGCAACTCTATGGATATTCAGGAAGGAAAGAAATAACACCCCTTCTTTGTTAATTATAAGCTTTGCCTTTTGATTTATTAGAAAAAAAAGGAATTAGAAAGTCCAAAAATAAAATACTCGTCTTCCTATGGAGTTGGAGACTGTATAATTGTGCTTTACATGGCCTCGATTTGTCTTAAATAATGTCTAGAGTCTCATTTCCTTCTATGATAATATCTGCAGGTAAACGAGTTTTTCAAACAATGGAGAAGTTTTGAGAGCCACTGAACAAACAACTCTTTAACTTCCTTCTTTCTAACAAATCCTTCATTCGTCCAACTATTCCAACTACCAAGAATTGATACCTTCCTCCTTTACTACCCTTAAGAGACTTTCCTCTCTGATTTTGTGATTTTGCTTGCTGCTGTTATCTTGTGTTTGTTTCCTATTTTGCAGGTCTTGGGCTACGTGCTTTCCATCGTCTTTTTCCCTTCCTCTACACCAACAAGTCTTACCGCTGCAATTCTCAGTCATCATTTCTTTCCATTAATAGCCATCTTCTCTGTCAAATCGAACCTTTTTTGGCAATGAATACACAAAACCCAGAACTCCACATCATTAGACAAATCTACAATATCCACCATTACTACAAAAGATCACCAAATCTTGACCTTATGACAAGAACTCAAATCCGCACGTTAATTTCTTCTTCCATCTCCATTACAGGTCCATTTGTTCACGAATTCCAAGCACGCTACGGCTTCAATTCTCTTCAAATGGACTCTTTCTGGTCAAAATAATAATCCATTGCCCTCACAATCATTTTACAAACTCATTTTAGCTCCAACCGCCACTCGTACACCTTTATCCTTCAATCTGCTAATATAGTTCCATAACATTCTCCCTACATCCTCTTCAATGGCTAACCCTCCCTCAACACTACACCCACCACCCCAACCAACCAACTTACCCCACAACAACAACAACATCCAATATCCCACCAAGTCCATACAGATCAGCTGGTTCGCAACTAGAAAAAAACTTGACACTCCCTACAGTCCCTTTTGCAGCCAAAGAGGACCTTCGAGTTGTTGCCAAATTCTTCAAGCGCATTTTCTTACCTAAAGAAGTATTCACTTTCAGAATGGCCTTACAATGGGAGACGAATTTTCCTTTTCATGTTTAGGACCTATCCAACAATCATGACAGAGCAAATAGATACTTTTTATTACAATTCTCAGATGAAAAAGAAATGGAGCGTATACTTAAGTCTGGGCCATGGTCGCTTTTTGGATGGTTGATTTCTGTTCAGCGCTAGAAAGAAGATTACTTGTCAATCAAATTTGTTGAAGTTCCTTGTTGGGTGTGAATCCATGAGATTCCTATTTCTAAAATTTCAAGTGAAGATGTCAAAACCCTAGCTTCTTGTATGGGAAAATTCATAGAAGTAGATGAGCAATCTTGAGCAGAACTGGAGATACCTTTTATACGGTTTAAGATTTGGCTCGATATCTCCAAGTCACTTCCTTGCAAGATTGAAACTAATTTTGGTTTGACAAAAGGTCGTAATTCCTCCTGAGATTCTGCTACAAAGATATTCCCACATTCTGCTTCTGCTGCAGAATGTTGGGACATACATACCAAATGGCATGCCTTCTATACTCATCAGCTTCTCACACTTATCAAAAAATAAAACCTAAACATGGAACCAAAAGCCTTTCTTTACCTTTCCACCCTACTGCCAGGATCAAAGTCAGTGTGAAAGCGTTAGTGCCCTCCCTCCTGCTGATAGACCACCCAGTATTTGATATACCCAAGTTTCTTTGATTATACAAACTCATATGCTGGAGAATAACTTGGGTATTGGTTCACCTCACTCACAGGAAGTCCTAATAGTAGAGGAGGATGGGGCATCATCTTCTAAACCAAATGCTAAACCAATCACAATGGAAGATCCTCTGAAAACTCCTATTTCCTCTCCAACCACGGGACCAGTTCAACAAAACTCACCGTCTCCGTCCGATTTGCATATCTTGACAGTGTCAGAGGATATGGAACATGAGTTTATTCCACCAGGCCCGAGTTTAGTGCCGCTCAATACCACTTCGTTGCATTCAAGTTTTCAAACCCAAAAAGCATTTACTTCTACTCAACCACAACCTCCCTTACAAGACTTCTCGCAATCGCATATGGATACCCAACTGAGTAATGAACCATACCTTTATGTTGCAAAGCAAGTACCGGTTCAAACCACCCATTTTCCCTACCAAGTCATACACACCTGACCCGAATCCAAATACCCATTTGAGTGGTGCACATATAACTTGACCCGAACCAACTTTCCACACTGGTTCCTATAGACCCCCAAGTACCCAAAACTTCAAGGGTTTGGGGGACCCGAGTTTAACCCTGTTCAATTTGACCCCAATTGGTCGCCAATGATGGGTCGCCTGACATAGGGTCTTCCCACGCATTCCAGAATATAAAGTCTCACTCCCACAATTCCAATCCTGATATTGTATTTATTTTCGAGACAAAAACCACTTCAACCAAGATGGAAAGCATGCGCCGAAGACTGGGTTACAAACATGGATTTTCAATAGTAGCAATTGGTCAATCTGAAGGAATTGCTTTCTTTTGGAAGGAAGGTATCAATCTCACTATTATCTCTTTTTGTAAATATTATTTAAATTGTACTATTGATAATTACTACATCACTGTTACTTGGTCGGTTTTGTTTGTTTATGGCAAACCAAACCCATTCCTTAGGTCACAATTTTGGGATAACATGTCCAACCTCTATAGCCTACAAATCCTATCGAGAATCATTATAGGTGATCTTAATGTAATGCTTAACTTAGGTGACAAAATGGGGGGTGTTAGACCAAGACCCAATTCTTTAGTCAACCTTCATACTTTCCTTGAAACTCATGATATCATTGATTTCCCGCTAAATGGTTCCTAGTTTACATGGAATAACAAAAGAAAAGATACTCATGGCATCAAAGTTAAATTGGATCCTATTCTGGTCAAAATTGATTAGTTACAATGCTTCCCATCCACTTATGTTCATACAATCCACACCTCGGTCTCTGACCATAGAGCCCTTGTTCTGCAACTGGTTACTAAATTCAATCACCATGGTCCTAGGCCTTTTAAATTCTTCCATATGTGGTCTACGGATCCTAAATGTGAATATTTGATTCTCATCCTTCTGGTCACATACACAACATGAGATCCTTGCTCGGAACTTTCATCTTAAAACAAAACATCTCAGTCGCACTCTTATGAAATGTAATAGGGTGGATTTAAGAAAGATTCAACTTGGCATCTCCAAAACCCAAGCAGCCCTTGACCAACTTCATAATGACCATCCTTCTAGAGATAATGTAATTCAAATCAGAGTTTTAGAGGATAGATTAGATGAACTTGTGATCCGAGAGGAACTCTTTTGGCAAAACAAGTCTGGCAGATCCTGGCTTTGAGAAGGGGACAAAAATACCAAAATTTTCCACTTAGCAACTTTACTCAGACGGAAGAGAAATCACATTTTTTTGTCTTAAAGATGTTGATAATGTTTGGCACTCTAATCATGATCAAGAGGTTGGGAAAGTTGTAATATCTGTATTTTTTTTTTAAATATTTGTTTGTAGTGGTTGTACTAAGAAAATACGGTGAGGGCACATAGCCACCTACCCCTTAAGAGACAAACCCCTCCATTCTTCTTTTTCTTCCTTCTTTTTCTCTTTTATTTTTCCCAGGGAACAATTTCTCCCTTCGCCCTCTTCTTATCCAGTGAGAACTCATTTGCTTTGCCGATTTTTTCCCCCAAATCTCACCTCCTCCTCCTCATTTTTCTTCCTCATTCTCCCCTCCTTTTTTTTTTTTTTTAGTTTTTCAATAAAAAAATCGAAATTTCATATTTGTGTGGGCTTAATCGGTGTTGGGTTGTTTGATCGGATTTCGTAGCTCCGATCAGCCATAGAGGGCCATTTGTGGCGTCATCTGGAGCCCGTAGACCCCACATGCAAGGGTGACTTTGGGGTTGGCCGGGATTTTCAAAAAATCAGGGTGCATGTCAGTTGGGAAGGTTCTTCGGCGTGAATCCAGACTTTGGGTGCGTGGGTAAGCCGCACATTCGTGATTCCGAGTGTTCTTAGACCTATTTTCGACCTGTTGTGCGGTTCGGTGGCGATCAGACCAGAGTACGGAGGGTTTCAGCTAGTTTTCGTCAAACTTTGGGTTTCGTCAGGGAGTTTGCCAGATTTTATTTGCCTGTAAGTTTTCTTTCAGTCACGCGCCGATGGAAATTTATTTATTTTTCTAGTTTTCGGCTAGTTTGCTCACCTTTGAGTTCGCCTTGCAGTTTTTAAAAAAGTTTGTGGTCCTGCATTCGCTGTTTTGCGAGTTGGGAGATTCGACCGATAGGATTTAGTAGGGTTGAAAACCGAACCGACGGATCGATTTTTCAACTAAACCGTGAACTGAACAGACTTAGGTCGGTTTTAAAAATTTCAATCCGATACCAAACTGACCATTAACAAAACCGATCTAAAATCGAACCAATTCTAATTTGTGCAAAATGTAACTGAACCGAACCAATTAAAATCGAACCAAAACCGAAATAAAATCGAACCGACCGACTATTTTAAACATATTGTATTATTTATATATAAAATATATATTATTTATTATATATATTCGGTTGGTTCGGTTTAGTCGGTTAAAATCACATAAAAACCGAAAACCGAACCTACCCTTCGGTTTTGAATTTTTTTAAAATCGAAATCGATCCTAACCGAACCAATCGGTTTGGTCGGTTTATTCGGTTTGATCAATTTTTTGTTCAGCCGTAGGATTTGGGTTCTGAAAACCCATTTCGCTCAGGTGAGTGTAACTATAATATTTATTTTGAGAAATAGTTATTTGAAATCCTAAATTTAATTTTTACATGATACCGTCGATTGTGTATAATTGAATCCAAGTTCGAAATTCGGGGTTTTTAGAGATTTCGATGGTTGTGTTGGTTCTTTTGTGAATGAATTACATATTGAGTTTTCTGAAAGCATGATATACTTGAATGAAATCGAATAGTGGATGAATTTTGGTGTGATTAGGCTTTGGTCTTATGACATTGGTATAATGGAATTGGGCTTGTATGTTTCATTTTTGAATTTGCATAGTATGTCATGTTTTACCATAGATTGTCGAGTCTTGAGCATGTATGATAGTTTGACTCGAATGAATTTATTGTGGTGGATTGGGTCATGTTGGGACCTAGCGTAGTCGTGATTTATAAAAATTGTCGAACTGATTATGGTTACACGTATGTAAAATTTGATTCTATACAGACTCATAGTATGTGCATGTTGATATTAGTGTAAGTGACTTTACCCCCCTGTAATGCCTGTTGTACTGATGCTTAGGAGCTTGCTCGGATCGTGAGTAGGATGGTTCTTGAAATGACTCGCACCTGACATTGAGGACGCTATTGCATGTGGCAAGCTTGCTGAGGTGCGGTGAGCTCCCGCACACACTTGCCACTAGAGAGTGCAGTAGGACAGGTCCCGGAGGACGTGCTTTGGAGATTACTTGCTTTCCCTCCCAGCACGCTTGAGTTTGATTTGTGTTAGGTTGGCCGTGTTAGGCCAGTCGTTCGGGATGTTTAAGTTTGTATCCTGGCATATGATACCCCATTAGTATACAAACCACCCGAAGTGGTACTGGTGCACGTTGTGGGATGTGTCTGGGTGACACACATTCATAGGGTATGCGGATACCTACGATATGAGACACTTATACAAAATTTTTGGTTTCGACTTGATTGCTATATTTAGGAGACTATGAAGAATTATGAGATTGTCTTTATTTTCATCGTTTGATATTTACCATGTTTGAATCACATGTAATGATCGGCATATCTCGTAAACTTGTAGTTATTGTTGAATCTGAAATGCTTGTGTTGGTGCTTGAACTTAGAAATATTATCCTTAGAGACACGGTGTGATTTAGACTTTAGAACCTGTTACTTATCCATTATTGTGTGGCATGAATTTTCCTTGTATATTATTCTGTTATCTGTATTTAGTTAGCTCGCACCAGCTAGCTTTGTGCTTGGCTGACCCCGCAAGGGGTGTGCTTCTATTGGAGTGTAGGCATTGTTGACGTTCCTGCTGATCGTGGCGCTTAGGCCCAGTTTTCTGTTGTAGGCGCGCTTTGTACGGTTTGGTCTTGTCCACCTTGTACGGGTATGTTTTGCTTTCTCTGTATTATCAGATGTATTATCTTGTTATACTAGATGTTTGTATATTGGTTTTGTTGCTATGACTCTGGCGGGGTGAATCAAATATACTTATTTTGTTCAAATTTTATCGTAGTTTTTATTTCTGTTTGATTCTCGTATCAAGAATGTGTTATATTATGATGTTGTGGCCGGTTATGATCCGCTTGTATTACAGGTTAGTTCACGCATTGACACGCTGCGATTCTCGTGGCGGGTCGGGGCGTGACAAAAGTCCTTAATGATTATTTTCACAATATTTTCCAAACCTCAACCCCGTCTCCTAACTTGGACATTATTTCCCTTTTTGAACTTGTCATCACATTGGAGCAAAATGAATCACTCCTGGCCATCCCAAGCGAAGAGAAAATCACCGAGACTCTTTTTTTACTTCGGAAGTCACAAAGCCCCAGAGCCTGATGGTTTTCATGCTTTATTCTTTAAACATTACTAGGAGATTATTAAAAATGATGTCTTGGAAGTAGTCACAAATTTTCATCATTAGACATCTTGACCCCAAACTAAATGAAACTTTTATTGCCCTAATCCCAAAAGTTGGCAATCCTATTTTTCCCGACAAATTTAGACCCATAGGCCTCTATAATGTTATTTCTAAAATCTTGGCTAACAGACTTAAACCTTTGCAAGATAACATTATTTCCCCGAATCAATGAGCCTTTCTTGGTGGTCGTTCTATCTCAGATAATGTCAGTTTTGTCCATGAAACCTTCTTTCAAATGAATCAATAACACTTTTTACACGCTATTACAGGTTTAACCATAGCATTTTTACACGCTATTACAAGCTAAACAATAACATGAAAAACGCTATAAATGGTCTACTTATAATAACATTTCTGAAATGCTATAAATAACCCAATACCTATTATAGCTCCTCCGGCAGACACAATGTTTACTAAAACACTATGATATCCTACAATAGCGATTTTGAAATGCTGTGAATAAGCATTTGTGGTGTAGTGCAAAGATGAATGACCATCAAAATTGATATGGCTAAGGCCTATGATAGAGTTGAATGACACTTCCTTACACAATTTTTGACCCAACTAGGTTTTTCGGAAGGTTAGACTCAGATGATCACCCATTGTATTTCCACCATTTCACTCAAGGTTCTTATCAATGGAACTCCTCTTTCTCCTATTAAACCTTATAGGGGTTTCTGCCAAGGAGACCCTCTGTCCCCTTATCTTTTCATCCTAGTGGTTGAAGCGCTCTCCCGTCTTATTGGTAGAGCTGAATCGGAAAATGTTTCAAGGGCATCAAAATCAGACGTCACTCCCCTGCCATTAGCCATCTCCTGTATGCTGACGATCTTATGATGTTCTGTTGTGCTTCCCTTACGGAAGCTCATTTTTTCAAGGATATCCTTAATCATTACTATCTGGCTTCGGGTCAAAGCATCAATTTTGACAAATCTTCAGTTTTCTATAGCTCTAACGTCCACATGCGACATTAAAAAATGATTAATAGAATCCTACGATCGAAATATTATAACCCCAAAGATAAGTATCTTGGCTCTCCTCTCATTTTCTCCAAGAACAAAAACAATGATTTTCATTTTCTTGTTGAAAAAGTCAACAACAAACTTTCGGGCTGGAAATCTAAAGTTCATTCTCAGGCTAGTAGAAACATGATAAAGGTTGTCATTAATTCCATCCCGGTGTATAACATGCAAACCTTCTTACTCCCTTGCTCCATTACAAAATGGATAACCTAGCTCAAAACTTCTGGTATAATGGAGCTACGGATAGGAAAGCCAAACATTTGTGCACCTGAGATCTCATTTCTCAGCCTCGGATCCTTGGCGGCCTTAATATTCCTATGTCTAGGAATAAAAATTTGGCTCTGATGGCTAAGAGCATGTGGCAGCTGCTTTCCTATCCTCATTCTGCCATAACTCTCCAACTTAAGGCTATTTATTTTAACAATAAAAGCTTGGCCTAGATATCCAAAGCCCCCTCCATCGCCTTTTTTGCCTGGAAATTTTGCTACCTTTAAACGAATGAATAGTCATATATTATAAGTTAGGTCGGGTACTGCAATTGACCTCTAGAGAGATTATTGGGAAAGCCCAATCTACTTCTCATCAATAGCACCCATGCTAACTTTCAAAAAAACTCCTCCCTCTTCAATCCAGGATCTATGGAGTATGAACATCAATCAGGATCCGTAATGGAACTCGGATTTGATTCATTCTTTGTTTCCTTCACCAGTGGCTAATGTTATCATAAATACTGTGATTAGAGCCTCTGATGCCCCATACTCTTTTATTTGGATCCCGGACAAGAACGAGAAGTTTTTGGTCAAAAGTGCTACAAAGGTTTTCTCGACCACGTCCACATCCACATCTTCCCTCGTTCTTCAGACTTTTGAGCACAATCTCCTTCGAGAAATCTGGAGAATTCGCCCCCCATGCACTCTTTCTCTTATAAAAACCGACTTGAAACATTCTTCCCACGAGATCTAATTTAGTTAGATTTCATATTCCAATTGAGGATTTTTGCCATTTTTGCAAAAAGTACTCGGAGAATCTAACCCATTTGTTCTTCCTGTGCCCTATTGTTCATCATCTCTGGATGGCGTCGTCCATTCCCATAGCCCCAACTCCATCCCCACATTTTTCAATTTCATGTGAAAATCTGCGAAAACCTTCCCAGGGAACAAAGACGAGATGCTTTCCCTATTTGTGGCCTTTTATAGTACCATCTGGTTGGCTAGAGACAATTGTATTTTCAATAACATCACTCTTTGTCCAAACAAGTTTCTTGCCAAGTTTCAACATACTTGAAAAACCTGGCACCAAACTTGGTTTTCAAACCAAACTCACATAATGACATATCCTTCCTCAACCCACCAGAGCTTGGAATACACCATCAATGCCCCCAACCATGGGATTAATTCTCAAACCAATACTACCCTTCACTTTGTTCCTTGTACTAAAGAAGCTATTGCTCGCATTAATTGTATCACCGATCAAATCCAGTTAGCAAAAACTCATAGGAGTAATCATAGTATCTACCCTTATCAACCTTTTCCATTCCCCCTCCACTCGGATACTATTATTGTTACTTATGATGCTTGTTTATATGCCAGATCAATACAAGGTTCCATTGTGTCTTTGTGGTCTCTTTACAAGGTGAAGTGCTAGCTAGAGTAGCTAATACAATTGAAGGCAAGGTTTTTTACAGTACAATGGCCGAATGTTATGCAGCAGAAGCAACTCTACTACTTATCCAAGACAAGCAATAGAGCACAAGTCTTATTTTAGGAGATTCGAAAACTCCCACCTTCATCCTCCATGATGATCCTTCTCAGCTTCATACTATAACAAAATGGGTGTGGCGGCCGTTGAATAGTAATATTAGACATTTGCTTAATTCTCATCCCAAGTGGTTTTGTAATTATATTAATAGAGCCCTTAATAGAGAAGCTCATGACTTAGCTATCTCAAGCAGGACTAAGGTATTGTAATAGCCGTTTTTAATATATTAAGTACTTTTATTAATAAATAAAAAATGAGGTTTTCAAACATCAGAAGTATCCTGAGGCTGTCCAAAATTATACAAAAGCTTTAAAAAGGAATAAAAAAAACCCAAGGGTAAACTTGTTTAATTCTTTTGATATTTGTTTTGAAATATAGAAAAATCATTCACAATTATGGAACTGCTCTAAAAATAAGAGTTACAATGGGGTTACATTGCTTTTGAAAGACATTCACAGATTTTTTGGGATGTCTCAAAAGGTTATCGAAGTATCAATCCTTATTTTCAACATCATGTTTGAACCTTTAGAAGAAAAAGAAAAAAAATCGTTAATTATAAATTCTTGCCAAAAATACCTCATTTTTTTTTATTCGAAAAGTATAAACTACAGGAGCTTGGTATACATAATGAAAGCTCGACTATTGATGTATTTGGGTTTTGGAAATGCTAGGTGATTTATTAGTCATTGTCCCTTCTCCCTCCCCATCCCTTCCTCTATCTTTCATTATAGAACAATGTTTTTTTTTTATCAAAATATATTTCTTTGCTTCTCACCATATACGAAAGTATTTTCCTATGAGCAAGACAAAGCGTTGTGATGCAATCATTTTTCGCTCCTTGTTTTGACATTGACCTGCAAACCTGCATAAGAAATGCACGTGAGCCACGGACCACCGTTGTGGTGGCCGATGACACTCCGATGCTAAAGTCAGACATGGATACGAGAAAGGTGTAATGCTATAAACAGGTAATTTACAACGTACCTTAGCTTACCAACCTCATGTCTATAATAGTGCTAGAGTCCTGGTTCGACCAGGTCATCGATAGCGTAGGTTAAGGAAGAAGATCTTCATGAAAATCCTTCTCTAATTAGGAGTCGAGCTGTGGTGGGAAGTTTCCTTGATAGACATGTGCTCCTAGATACGAAGGATATAGTTCCAGTTCCGAGAGTAGTCTATAGGCAGAAATATCCATATGTGATACATACTCTGGAATACTCTTCCTAGTTGGAAGCGAAGAGTTATTGTACCTGTTTGTCCGAAGCTGATCCTCGAGATACTTGCTTTAATAGGGATTACGGGTATTGAGGATAGTTGTGAGACACGTGGGCTTAGCAGGTTGTAAGAATCCAAGGCATATTTATTTATTAGGATAATGACACCTTTGCCTTATGGAGGAACTACCTGTTGGTGTGGTTGGTTATTGTTTTTGTTTAGTTTGATGTTATCACGTGTGGATTTATTGAATTTGGGATGGAGATTTCTCACACCCGCTTTATTGCTGACCCAAGTGAGCTTTTGCTTCTTGGGTACATTCATTTTGGAATGTAGCCGATTAGCCTTTCAGGTTTAGAAACTTTTGAGCAGCGTTACTGTAGTTTCGCTAGTTGGCTAGCAACGACAGAGTCTTTCCAGGTTAGAATTTTATTTGTTTCAGTAATAAAATCTTGTTTTAGTTGTTGCTGCTATTTGTTTATGTTGTTATTGAATTTTCACGTCCCGAGTTTTGGGGAAAACGGATAATCCTACGTGGATTTTAGGATTTTTTTCTTCAAAAATCGGGGCGTGACACTCACGATTACCGAAATCCTGCGCAGTTAGACGTTGGGTTAACTCTGCAACTTGCCTTTGTAAATCCTCAATCATCATATTCTTAACGTTACGATCACGGTAAAGGGTTTCCTCGTTCAGAACCTGCCCGCGATGATCACGAAAATCAGCCATAGAAACTGATGAAATCTCACCCCAAGAAGATATTGAAGCATTGATACCAACTAACGCCGGGCAGAATAACGATTATTTTGCAGGCTAATAGCAACAGTTAATTGACAGGGAAGAACACAAGAAGATTACCCAAAAAAACATAGAGAAAATAACTCTAATGTTTAATCAAATTACTCAAATCAAATGTCTCTCTAGAATCAGCCCACAAGCCGGGCTTTATAGCTTAAACTCGTAATTATTAGAATTTTACCAAAATTAGCAAAACCCCAATAATCATGCTAAAACAAAATACGTAATAAAAGAAATAAACTGCTAGAAATCTGATCCAAATTGGGTTCAGAATCAATTCTTAAACAATAATATTACTATAAAGGGAAATAAACTACTAAAATTAACAAGTAGTCTATTCCTAAAACAAAATAATGTCTAATCCTAAAGGAAAACTAAAAGATTCCTAATTAAATTGAAAGATTACTCAAAGTTATTTAATAAATAACTTTGAGAGAAAATTAGGAACCCTAGAAATCCTCCTGCATCAATTAGGCATTATTTCTTTTAGGAATAGACTGCTTGTTAATTTTAGTTGTATTTTTCCTTTATAGTAATATTTCAATTATAGTTTAGGAAGTAATTCTGAACCCAATTTAGGCCAGATTTCTGGCAATTTATTTCTTTTATTACGTAATTTGTTTTAGCATGATTATTGGGGTTTTGCTAATTTTTGTAAAATTCTAATAATCACGAGTTTTAGCTATAAAGCCCGACTTGTGGGGGTGATTTTAGAAAGACTTTTTGATTTGAGTAATTTGATTAAACATTAGAGTTATTTCTCTGTGTTTTGGCTATTCTCTTATGTTCTTCCCTGTCAATTATTTGTTGCTATTAGCCTGCAGAATAATCGCTATTCTGCTCGGCGTCAGTTGGTATCAGAGCTCCAACATCTTATTGGGTGAGATTTCATAAGTTTCTATGGCTGGTGGTCGTGATCGTGGTCTTCGCGGGCATATTCCAAATGAGGAAGCTCCTCATCATGATCGCAACGTTAAAATATGATGATTAAGGATTTACAGAGGCAAGTTGCAGAGTTAACCTGGCGTCTAAAGACACAAAATTTCGATAACCGTGAGATGGAAAATCATGATTCTGATTTCAGTTTCGAAAACCCGTATCTCAATCATGCTCGATTATGGGTGCATGGAGAGCATGTGTATGATGACGAGGAGCTTGGAAATCCTGTGTATGACAATGAGGAGCTTGAGGAAGACGTGTTAGATGAAACTGAAGAGTTTGGAGAGTCTGTGTATGACACTGATGAAGAATTGGATATTGTTGATGCAGATGGTTTGCAAAATGGGGATGTTGGAGTTGTTATTGAAGACGGTGAAGTGCACGAAGAAACTGATAGGGAGGAGGCGATCTTCCACATCGCTAATCCTGGATTCTGCTACAAGTATCAACTAGTGGAACCCACGACCCCCTGATAGGTAGGTTCACAGGAGTTGGTAGGAGGAAGAAGACGCTCGCGAGGAGTGAGGAACCAGGAAGAGGAAGCTCGCGGCTAGCGAGGACGAAGATGCAGGGAGGCACAATTTTTCTGAAGGGATAAAATTATTTTCAAAATGGTTTGGATATTTGCACGCCAAAACTTATTCAGAGCCACCACAGACCACCAACAACGTTTTTTCCGAGATTCGTGTCCTTGCAGAGATGAATTCCACCTACACCAGTGCTGTGATGTCATCCACCATGATTTTCTAGCCTCTGCAAATGTGAATTCAGATTTACCAGCTGAGGTGCAATAACTGTTAATCACTAGTTTTAGCTATAATGCCCGACTTGTGGGCTAACTTTAGAAAGACATTTTGATTTGAGTAATTTGATTAAACATTAGAGTTATTTCTCTGTGTTTTAGGCTATTATCTTGTGTTATTCCCTGTCAATTATCTGTTGCTATTAGCTTCTAGAATAATCGCTATTCTGCCTGACGTCAGTTGTGGTGGCCGATGACACTCCGATGCTAAAGTCAGACTTGGATATGAGAAAGGTGTAATGCTGTAAACAGGTAATTTGCAGTGTACCTTAGCTTACCAACCTCATGTCTATTATAGTGCTAGAGTCCTAGTTCGGCTAGATCATTGATGGCGTAATTTAGGGAAGAAGATCTTCGTGGAGATCCTTCTCTAATTAGGAGTCGGGCCGTGGAGGGAAGTTTCCTTGATAGCCATGTGCTCCTAGATACGTGGGACATAGTTCCCGTTCCGAGAGTCGTCTATAGGCAGAAGTCTCCAAATGTGATACATACTCTGAAATCCACTTCCTAGTTCGAAGCAAAGAGTTATTGTACCTGCCTGTCCGAAGCTGATCCTCGAGATACTTGCCTTAATAGGGCTTACGGGTATTGAGGATAATTGTGAGACATGGGCTTAACAGGTTGTAAGAATCCAAGTTCGTTTGGTGGATTGCATTGGGCGGGATTAAAACCGCTTGGGCCGGATCAGTGTTGGGATGAATCTAGGCCGGATCCGTTATTCCTCGAGATCATCATGACATGTGTATTATGCAGATTTGGGACCTCTTTAGTGTATCATCACATCGTATTACTAGAAAGACCCACAAGAGTGAGAAACTCGCATGTTTTAAATTTGAACAAATTTACAACTATAACTATTGCATGTTTCAACATAAAACATGAATAGCGTCCACCTTTCTAAAAAATAAATTGGACATGGTTTACAAGGTTAAAAGCATTATAAAATTTAATAAATCTTTGTTAAATTGGATGCTTCACAGGTATACAGTAACAGAGCTGCTTGCTACACAAAACTAGGGGCGATGCCCGAGGGATTGAAAAATGCTGAGAAGTGTGTTAGCTTCTGAAGGAAACCAGTGAAGAACAAAAATTCTGTATATCATTCTATTCTTACAAATGTACATTGGACATGTTTATATAGACATTACTTGTAACAAACTAACAATATCACTAACAACATTTGTGCTTAGTAATCTAACAACCTTTATGCTTAACAAACTGTTTAGCTAACTAACAACATCACTTAACATCCCCCTTTAAACTTAGGGTGGATCCATCAACAACACTCAGTTTGGCACGCAGGAAAAGAAACTTGAAAATACCAAGTGCCTTGGTAAAGATATCAACAATCTGATCAACAGCAGAAATGTGAAGAACATCAAGAAGTTTGCGAGCAACCTTCTCACGAACAAAGTAGATATCCAACTCAATGTGTTTGGTTCTGGAATGAAGAACAGGATTTGCACTGAGCAAGATTGTGCTCTTGTTATCACCACAAGGAAGCTTTAGTTCATAAAAGAGTGATTGCATCCAGGTGAGTTCAGCTGTAACTGAGGCTAGACTCCTAAATTCAGCCTCAGTACTACTTCTGGAGACAATATGTTGTTTCTTTGACGACCATGAGATGAGATTGGGTCCCAAGTAAACACAATAACTCGAGGTAGAACATCTGTCATTTGGGTCAGATGCCCAATTAGCATCACAAAAACCAGTCAAACGAAAAGAAGAAGCAGGGGCAAGCTGAAGACCAAAAGTAGGTGTTGCTTCCGTTTAACCACTCGCCAATGAGATTCAAGAGGAGTTTGCATGAATTGGCAGACTCGATTTAAAGGGTATGCAATTTCTGGTTTCGTGATGGTAACATATTGTAAAGCGCCCACTATACTGTGATATAAATGAACATTTTGAACAGGATCACTTCCTTTTGCAAACAACTTCTCACCACCACTCATAGGAGTAGGCAAACCCTTTGTAAATTGCATCTTGGCACGACAAAGAAGATCATGAACATACTTAGTTTGAGATAGGAATAGACCATTAGCAGTGTGTTGAACCTGAATACCAAGAAAGTAATGAACAAGACCTAAGTCTTTCAAAGAGAAATTAGAGTTTAGCTGCTGAATTAACTGAGAGACATCAGACGAATTGGCACCAGTGACTAAGATGTCATCCACATATACCAGAAGGAAAATTGGAGAAGGAGTGTGCCGAATGAAGAGAGATGAGTTTGACTTGGTGGATGTAAAACAAAACTGGAGAAGAGTGTGTCTCAGTTTGTCAAACCATGTTTTAGGAGCATGTTTTAAACCATATAAGGCCTTGGCAAGCTTGCACACAACTGTGGGTCATGAAGGATCAAGAAAGCCAGGAGGTTGCATCATGTAGACATTTTCTAGTAGATCACCATTTAAGAATGCATTGTTGACATCTAGTTGAAAGACTGACCATCCAAACGTGATAGCTGCTGAAAGCACAACTCTTATCCTAGTGGGTTTAACAACTGGACTGAATGTTTCTTCAAAGTTAAAACCAGCTACCTGTTGAAAACCTCTAGCCACCAAGCGAGCTTTGTATTTATGAACCGTGCCATCTGAATTCTCCTTGACCTTAAAAATCCACTTACAACCAACAATTGATCTATGTTGAGGAATGTCCACTAGTGACCAAGTATCATTTCTGAGTAAAGCCATGTATTCTACTTGCATAGCCTCAAACCAATGAGGTGTGTCCAAAGCCTCATTCAAACTAGAAGGTTCAGCAGAGGTCATGTATACTTTAGGCTTGTAGATGCCAACTTTGGACCTAGGGACCATCGGATGTCCAGAAGCAACAATAGGAGAGGCAGAAGTGGCACCGGTAAGACCATCAGTAAGACCACCAGTAGGACCTTTAGTAGGATCAGCGTTAGTAGTACCCGTAGGATTAGTAGGAGCAACATTAATACTAAGAACTCTAGGGACAGTGGGAGTAACACTGGGGTTATTAGGACCACCAGTAGGATCAACATTAGTAGTACCAGTAGGATCAGTAGGAGCAGCATCAGTACTAGGAACTCTAGGGACAGTGGGAGTAACACTAGGGTTAGCAGAAAAATTCATATCTTGAGTAGACAGAGAAGGTAGTATTGGATTAGAATAAGAGACCACTGGACTAGAAGAAGCATTGCTGACTCTAGATGTATTGACATGAGTATTGGCAGGAAAAAGTGATATAGATGTTGGAATAGATGCATGAGAAGAAGCAGAAGACATTGTAGGATTTGACTATAGTTTAGAGCACTACTACAAATATTAGCTTAGGTAACGCCACTTAGATAGCGCTTTTTTAAAGAGCTATCCAAGTGGGCGCTAGGATAGCGCTTATTTGTCTTTAAAAAAATAATAATAAAAAAAACGCTACAATAGCGCTTTAAAATTTTTTTTTTCAGTTAAGCGCTATCTTAATTATGTCTTAGATAGCGCTTTAAAAAACGCTATGTGAAAAAACGTTACCAAAACTACCATAGCGCTTTTAAAGTGCTTGCATAACGCTTTTAAAGTGCTTGCATAGCGCTTTTAAAGCGCTATGCTACTTTCCTCTTGTATAGCGCTTCAAATATCAAATTAAATCTCGCTTTTTAAGATCTTGATATGATCGGACGGTTTATATCAAAGGCCCTAATAAAAACCTAAATCTCGCCCTCATGTATTTTGGTTTTGCTTTTGCCATTTTTTCAAACACAGAGAGAGGAGGGACGGAACAGAGGCGAGGAGGCGAGGAACCAGATCGAGGAGGCGAGGAACCGAGGAAGGACGCGAGGAAGGAGGCGACTCAGGCGAGGAACCAGAGGAGGCGAGGAGGCGAGGAACCGAGGAGTCGCAGGGAAAGGACCAGGTTCGTCTCTCTCGCTCGACTCTCACTCAGTGTTTACTGATTTTCGTCTGTTCAAATGATTATTAAGTTCCAGTTGAATTTCTTGGTTGTTTTGGAGCTTCTAAAATATTCTCAAGTGACAGAATTGCAAGGTTATGTATCGTGTGAGCTAATTCTAAATCTGAACCGTTAGAGAGAGATGTCTTGCTCGCCTAAAATTGTAATACACCCAGCTTATTAATCTTTGGGTATGTTCATCAGATTCGTAAGATTGTTTTTTTTGAACTCCAGCTTATAAATTTTGCTAAGAACTACACTTTGGATTTGTAAGATTGTCGTGTGGTGGAAAGTAATTTTAGGGCTGTTGCGTACTTTGATACATACACTGTTGTTCTGTTTTCGCAAATTTCATATATTCAAATGGATACAACATAAAAGTATGTGTTACTAATTTTGTTTCTGAAGCAGTGGATGCTTGATGACATACATTTGCTTGAATCCCATAATTTTCAACAAAAAAACAGAGTACAAGAAGATGCAGGGGATGCTTGATGACATACATTTGCTTTGAATTCCTATTTGATTTAACATACTGTTACATTTATGATAAGAGTTCCATAGATTTTAGTGTGTACAAGAGTTCCTATTTGATTTAACATACTGTTACATACTGTTAGACAAGCATATACCAATACTTTGTTATGTGAATCATCATCATCTTTGTTTGTATAGATAGTATGTCATGTGTCTGATACATGTTGGTTGTCAGAAAGTTGTTAGCAAATTGTAAGTGCCCTTGGTCACTCATTTATGTGTAGGTTCAATTCTCATTGGGATCTTCTTGAACAGATAAACAAAGGGTCACATTGCTGGGAGAAATACTGGAAAAAAAATCTATCTTGAGCAGGTATGCTCTATAAATGTCGCTAATAATGATTTCGATATTTGAGAAAATTTTATTGTATTTTTATTTTAAGTCCTGCACTGAATGTTTCATTTTTGTTTTTCGTATTCAATGTATAACGATGTGTTTTTACTGTTTAAGGTTCATTTGCTAATGGACTGTTTTACTTGTGAAGTTATTTCTAATTGTTGTTTTGTATAATTATAACAGTTTCAGTGATCTATATATGTCTTCCAATTTTCTAAGGATTTCATATATTATGCTGTATTATAAGTTATATTTTCTTGAACATATCAACTAGCATGCTGGGTATAACTATCTGTTAAAGGCCAAAATATGGAAATGACCCAAGAAAAATTGTGTCCCCTACCAAGAAAAATTCATTTATAATCCAAGAAGATTAGAATGCCTTGCAGACTTTAATTGGTTATTGGAGGTAAGCTGTAAATTCTATTGTGCATGTCTTTTTTATTCTTCATTTTATTAGACAACGTTGTTATCCATATTTTAATTTATGTCGCTACCATAAACACCTTATTACAAAATTTCAAATTTTGTCAAGGTTTACCGCCTGTCAAATTTTTGTTGTAATTTCTATTTGTCAAGGTTTACCGCCTAAAATTTCACCATTTCACATAGGCAAACAGACACATTGGTGAAGAGATTTAAGTGCTGAGTTTTATCTTATGGTGAACTTACCATTCACATTTAGGTATATTCAACATAAACACCTGGCAACAAGATTAAAGTCTAGTTTTAACTTATGTTGAGCTTGCTAGACAGAGCAAGAGTTCAAACTCGTCGTACCTGATGAGAGAAAGCTTATGCCATTGCCCTTTCACGCTTGACTACTATTTCTTCCCTGATAGCAAGAATATCCTCCACAGTGTCCGAGCCTCCACACCATTCAACCTGTCAGGCAGTCAACTGTCAGTTATTGTTACCAATTTACCACTACATTTTGATAATTCAGATATAAGCAACAGAAATGATCAATACACAAGTCTCTTGGTAACATAATTTATAAATACACACTTCAAACCCCTTTGATAATTAAAAATGATAAATAACGATGGAATGGATGATAAACTCAACCATATTATAAGGTGTACTTTTACTGATTATATGTTGTTGTTTTTTTTTCTTTCTAATATTAATACTTTTTGCAGGTTCAGTAGGTAAATGGACTGCATATATGGAGTAAAAAAGTTGATATAACATGATATGTGGAAGTCTCATAGTGGAGTGATGGCAACTTTATGCAATTATGTGAAATTGGAAGTAATATATTTTAAGATTGATTGGACATGCATAATGATGCCATCACCACCTAGTTATAAAGAAGTGTTTTCATTATAGGAGACTTCAAATGCTCATCAAGAAAAACAAATTAATAAACAAGTTTCTCACCTCTTATATCCAATAACTAGATTAACATTGAATTTGGTTTGATTGACAGAAGTTTGATATATAATTCAGATTCCAATTATCTAGATTAACATGCTATTTTGATTCTTGCTTCTATGAATGATTATCTGAAGTTCTATGACATTCATCAGCTGATAATTTAGGTTCAATGAGATGAAACTTCTTCCAATCTTGTGCTCCCTGAAAGAGTGTCTCCATAGAAAATGAGTTGCTTGAGATCAGAAACATGAGGTGCCCTTCATTTGTACCCAAGCCAAAGAGAGCTCGTGCCCGTCATTCATCATCATCATCATCATCTCCTGAATCTTCTTTATTGATAAATGATGGTTAGTAATCATTTTCCCGCTTTTCATTTATGAAAAAGAAAATCCCTTGCAGACTTTAATTGGTGCATTATATGTATATTTGATTGGTCTGGTTTGATTCTACATTTTAGACTTGCTTCATGTGCCAATGGAGCCAGGACCACCACCTCAAAGACAGTTTGGGGTCTTAGAATTAACTTAGATATTGTCAGCTTCAGGAATCACTAATGCCAAAACCAAAAACCTTATACTTAGAACAGTTTAAAATTGATTTTTAGCTAGATCCTGAGCCATGTATCTAGAGAAAATTTCCTGTCAGAAAAATCAAACAAATAGCCAAGTTTATGAATTTTTAATAGCTTAAAAACAGCAGAGAGAGGGGATTTGAGCTAAGCATTTAGCATCATTTTCAGATTTCACTAACACTGGACAGCAAGATCTGTTTTGACAGAGTGCTCTGTCCTGATGCCCTCTGTTGCTTGGTTTTTTTTTTTCTGCTGTTAGTGTGATGGTGTGCTGGAATTCAGCAGGGGATTGGGCTAGAGTCAGCTGGGTATGGTGTTTTTATTGCTTACAAGGTCAGCCGGGTATGGTGTGTTTACTGCTTACAAGTATATGGTTGCAACTTGGGATGTTAAGGCAAATCTACATACAAATCTATTGGTATGATGAGTATTGGTTTCTCTGCTCTTTTTTCACATGTATAGAAATTGTGAGCAAGCTCTTTTTTCACATGTATAGAAATTGCTAAGTTTCATGTAAGTCGCATATTGATGCCTGTTATAGCTTACTATTTTTAGATTTTAGAAGCTGTGCTGTGCCATATGGTACACATATACATGCACAGGAACAGGTTGCCTTCTGGTCTATTTGCAACATGGTGCTCACTCTCTTTATCCTTCTGTATTTGCAGCAAAATAAACAGATTTTGATTGATGCTGTTGTCCATGCTGTAAATGAGGACTATGTTGAGATGGAAAATGATTTCACCAGACTTGGTTTCCTTGCTGATCCCATACATCAAACTACAAGATGGTTCTTCTCCATTCCCAAACAATTTCCTCCTTGGCACTGCCTCCTCTGCATATCAGGTATCACAACTTCTACAATTTCCTCCTTAGTGCGTGTGTGTGTTGTTATACTTATACAATGCCATGATGCAATTTCAGGTTATGCGAGGATACAATTTGAAGTGGCGGTAGAATCTGAGAAACATTCAGCGGTGCCGCAATGTACAGACGAAGTTAGGACTGTAGGAGAAGCTGTTGGCCATTTCATTTCGTGGCCAAAAAAGCGGGTGTATATATATGATAGCATATTAACAATTTTGTATGAATGCTTAAATTATATTTTGAATGAATGAGAAACAGTTAGTTATCATGTTGTGTCTTTATTGATTGATTGAACGTTGTCATTATTATATTAAATATTATATAAAAAAAATATTATATGGTAGTTAATAAAAAAATACACCGAAATTAAATAGCACTTTAGAAGCTAATTAATTAAAAAAAATCAAAAAAAAATTAAAAAAATTAAAAAAATCAACAAAATTAAATAGCGCTCATAAAAGCGCTATGCAAGCTAATTTAAAAAAAAATTAACGCTTAGATAGCACTTAATAAAGCGCTATCTAACGAAGCGCTATTCAAGTACGCGCCTTGCATAGCGCTTTTTTGAGCGCTATCTAAGCTACCATAGCGGTAGCTTAGATAGCTCTAAAAAGCGCTATCTAAGCCTATTTTTGAGCGCTATGCAAGCCTATATTTGTAGTAGTGGAGTATGGAAAAGAAAACTCATTGAAAAGAACATCTCTGGAGATATAGATCCGACCATTGGGAGACAAACATTTGTAACCTTTGTGTTGTAAGCTATAACCAAGAAAAGTGCACTCAACAGACCTGAATTGAAGTTTGTGGGCATTATATGGTCTTATGTTTGGAAAGCAAGAACTACCAAATACTTTGAGAGATTGATAATCAGGAAACTTGTTATAAAACATCTCAAATGGAGAGAGACCATGCAAGACAGTAGAAGATTGAGAAGATAAACTGAAGTCCTAACAGCTTCATCCCAGAATTTCATATGAAGAGAAGCATGAGCAATAAGTGTCAATGCAGACTCAATTATATGTCTATGTTTTCTCTCAGCAATTCCATTTTGCTGATGTGTAGTAGGGCAAGCCAACCGATGACAGATGCCATGTTGAGTTAATTAAAACTTTGAAAAAGATCTATACTCCCCTCCCCAATCTGATTGAATACACTTGATAGGGAGACCTAATTCTAATTCAACATGGGATTTGAACTTAATAAAAGTAGAATAAGCTTCAGATTTGTTCTTTAAAAGATATACCCAAGTAAACCTACTATAGGCATCAATGAAATGAATATAATACCTATATCCATTAGAAGAAATAGTGGAAGCAGTACCCCAAAGATATGTATGAATGAGTTCTAATGGTTTATTGTATATAGTAGAAGAACTGGAAATATGTGTATTTTTCCTAAACAACATGAAGAATACAATTCATTATTCTTGTTAGAAACAGGAATATTACATAGAGTGAGTATCTTGTGCACAAGTGGAATGAGGGGTGTCCTAGGCGAGCACTCCAAAGATGCAAAGAAGAAGGGGACGCAGATGTGGTTGTGGTTTCAAAGAAGATGGGGTCTTCCCCAATTTTCAAAGAAATCATGTTTGGCAAGTCCCTTATTCTGAGCAATTCGCTTTGGCGCGTTGTAAGGGAAATATCAGTTTTTTTTTTGAGGAAAATTGGAATACGATAGCATCCTTCAGAAGATCGGCAGATTTGGTTGTTCAAGGTGTGTGGCCTTCGGTAAATGAGGTGATTTTAACCAACTTTGAATTGGTTAACCCAGAGATCAGACATCTAGCAAGGAGAATTTTTGCTGATAGATTATTTGGCGAGGAATTTGAAGAGGATGAATGTATATGGGTTCCAAACCAAAATGGGATTTTTTTCTCTTCATTCGGCCTATGAATTGCTACCGAGGAATGGAACGGTTAATGGCCTTTATAAATTGCTTTGGCATGACATTCTTCCTTCTAGAATCTCTGTTTTGGTGTGGAAATTACTCCATAGAGGGGTACCAGTGGATGGGGAGTTATATAGATGCGGTTTTAGTCTGGCCTCTAGATGTAGATGTTGCACCACGCCACAACGAGAATCTCTGAATCATTTGTTTTTGGATGGAGAACTGGCGATGCAGGTATGGTGCCATTTTGAGTTGATATTTGATGTGCATATCAGAAAATCGGCTGAAATCTCCACGACCCTTGTCATTTGTTCAGGCGAGCCAAAATGAGCACACAAACATGTGTGTTATCACTTCTCACTCCTATGTTCATTTTATGGGAAATTTGGAAACAACGGTGCAAATGTGTATATGAGAATGTTGTTCCTAATCCTGCTTTTGTGATTCTAAATATTCGGCGCCATTTGCATTTAGCTAACAATTTTATTACTCCAAAGCAAGTCAGTTGGCATAAGGCTCCATTATGGGCTTTGGGGATACAAGAGATTCCAATTTTGAAAAAGCTTAGTAGAATTGTTTTTTGGCATCCCCCTCCGCCAGATTTTGTTGCTCTTAATGTGGACGGGTCTTCACGTAAGAACATGGCTGCTGGAGGTGTGATTATTAGAGACTCTAGGGGTCTTTGTGTTGTGGGGAAGCAAATGTTCTTTGGTGCTGGTTCTAATAACAAAGCGAAAATTATGGCTCTAGCTGAGGGCCTCCGCCTTTGTCTCTCGTTGGGTTTTACGCAGGTGTTGGTGCAGACGGATTTGGAAATTGTTTGTGGGTGGTTTAAGGGCAATTTTAAAATACCGTGGCATTTGGAGAATATTTTAAAAGAAATAAAGAAGTTGGCAGAACAAATGACGTTAAATTGCTCCCATATTTATAGAGAAACCAACGCGGTGGCGGATGCTTTAGCAGGTAGAGCACAACAAGATCATAAGACTGTCACTTTCACTGCAAATGATCTTCCTAGGAGAGTGGCAGGGTTATTAGTGCTTGACCGTTGGCAAACGGCTTACATACGTCATGGGGAAGACTAGGCGTAGCAATGATGGGCAGAGGAACGTAATGGATCAGGGTGATGGCAGGGCACTCTGCTGTAAAACAGAGTGTCCCCTGTTTTTTTTGGAGCAGGGTGAAGCTGCGGACTGGAACGAGGACTGGCCGGATTTCCTGCGGTCTGTGATACGTCCTGGACTGCAGATTGGTGCAACAGTGGCGAGATGGTGGACAAGCAAATGCAGCAGTGCGTGCTGTCTTGTGAACATGCAGTTTTTGCGTACTCTGGTGCTGCTAGGTAATCTGTCAAGGATGTGGTTGTTGCGGGGCAGTGGCCTGCTAAGTTTCCGAGATGCTGGGTGCTGTCTAGTGTCGAGTTGGTGGCCTGCTGAGATGGTGTCGGGACAGTGGCTGCGACACAGAGGTTACATCTTGGCAGGCAACGCTAAATCAGGAACGCATGAAGCAGTTATGAAATGCATGTTGCAATTTTTTTTGGATGAAACACAGGTGCGACAATGCCCTTCTGTTTTGGCTTAAGTAGGTAGTACAACAATTATGCGACACATATGCACTCCTTTATGGTCATTTCTTTCAGCATTGGTGATTGTTTTGTTTGGCTTTTATGTTTTTTGGTTTACGGCTTCGGCCCAATTTTTTATTTGGTAATATCACGGGTAAAGTCGTCATGTACCCCCGTATTGATTGTAAATCAATTTTTTGACAAGTAATAAAGGTCTGGCATTTCAGAGGTGCCCCTCCCCACTGGAGGTTTTAATTAAAAAAAATGTGGTTGTGGTTGCATGAACTGAAGCTTTGCCACGAGAAGAGCTTGCAGTGGTTGAAGAAGACACTGACTTGCGGGCAGCAAGGGACATGGAAGGGAAAACATAAAGTCCCTTGTTAAGCTTCCCTTCCAAGAGGACTTGATTGGTGACCAGATATTTGACAAAACACAAGTCAGGATGAAACTCAAAGAATACTCCATTATCTATTGCAAACTTTGAAACACTCAGCAAATTTTTAGTAAGTTTAGGGACTTGAAGAATGTTCTTAAGAAGCAGTGTTCTTGAAAAATTTGAAGAGGGTAAAAAGGACTGACCAATATTCTGAATTTGCAGTGCAGTACCATCACCAACATGAAGTTGTTCATTGCCATGATAAGGCACTAAGGATGCCAAATTCTTAGCAAAAGGAGTGCAGTGATCAGTCGCCCCAGAGTTAGGATACGACCGATGATCTGCTGCTGAAGAAGCACCACTTGTTTGTATTGACAACTGAGATTGAGCTCTCAGTTTAGATGAGTATACTGACTTGAGGCAGCAGAATAGGCATGACGAGGTGCTAGATGTGCTGTCTGAGAAGGTGTGCTTGATGACAAGGTTTGTAGATTGGAGTTCCATGGATTTGACACACAGTTATCAAACCTATTATCGCACTTGAAAGCAAGATGACCAAGTTTGCCACATATTTGACACTGAGGCCTATCAGACTGATAACCAGAGGATTTATATCCTCTCCCAGATCTAGTTCTTGCTCCTCTTCTTGGTGATTGAGCTTGTGAATTTAATGGATACCTTGCACCTCTAGGTGAATAAGAAACAAAGGACCTTGGTGATGGCTTATACGATGTGTGAGCTACATTTATAGAGCTAGAAATATAAAAATCCTTCAAATGTCGTTCAATTGTTGTCTCTTGAGCAAGCAACAAAGATTCGACCTCTGCTACACTATAAGCATCAGATCTTGAGCTTACTGAGACTACAAAAGTGTCATATAATTGCGGTAATCCATCAAAGATTGCATTAATGTGATCTCTTGAAGAAATTGGATTTCTTACTGATGCTAATTGATCAATGATAGATTTCAATTTCAATAGATAATCGTTGATAGAAAGATCTCCTTTCTTGAAATTCTGCAATTGAGTTCTGAACTGGGAGATTTTGGCTACGGTTTGAGAGTTGAAGTAGGTTTCAAGAGTTTTCCAAATATGTTCAGAAGTTTCACAGCCTACTAACCTTGTGAGCAATGGTTGAGTCATAGAAGAAAGAAGCCATGAAAAGAGAAGATGATCTTGCTACTCCCAGTTCATGAACTCTGGATTAACAATGTTATTTGCTTGATCTTCAGCCGATAGAAATTGTGATGGAGATGAATCTTTGTCAATAAATTTCTGGAGTTTATGACCTTTTATTGTTGCCAACACTTGTTGTTTCCACAACAAGTAGTTGTGTTCATCGAGTTTGACAGACAAAACATGAGTGAACACAACTGGTTTGGACTCTGTCATGGCAGAATTTGTGAATGATGCAACGTTTGAAGAGGTTGAATCCACCATTGATACTACTAAGAAAGCTTGAAATGAAGGAGACGATTGAAAGGAAAAACAATGTGAACTTCTAAAGAAAATGGGAAATGAGATTGCTCTGATACCATGTTAGCTTCTGAAGGAAGCCACTGATGAACCAAAATTCTGTATATCATTCTATACTTACAAATGTACATTGGACATGTTTATATAGACATTACTTGTAACAAACTAACAATATCAGTAACAACATTTGTGTTTAGTAATCTAACAACCTTTATGCTTAACAAACTGTTTAGCTAACTAACAAAATCACTTAACAAAGTGCATTGAACTAGATCCGTCCTTTACTAAGGGTTACACAAGGAAAGGTGCAATTCAATTATTTATGAAAGAACATGTCAAAGCAATGGAAACATATCAAGCTGGGCTGAAACTTAACCCGAACAATCAGGAATTGCTGGATGGCGTGCGAAGGTAACAATGAAAATTTAACTGCATTGCTTCTACATATAGCATCATCTTGACTAATAGCCCTTGAACCTTTACAGATGTGTAGATAAATAGAGCTAACCGTGGTGACATTAACCCAGATGAGTTGAAATGTAACATGTTAATGGTTTTCTTGTTTTTATGTTTTGATGCAAGAACGCTGCTGTAAAAAGAAGCTGACTTCTAAGGATTAACTTTTTCAAGGCAAAGGGTATGCAGGACCCAGAGATCCAAAATATTCTTTCCGACCCAATCATGAGACAGGTAAGCTTCAACTTTCTGCATCTTCTATTGAATGTCAGCTGTTGATTCCCATCTTTCTTTGAATCTAGTATAATTTTTAGTGAACAATACCGGCGATCAAGGATAAATGACGTTTGATGCAATAGTGTGTCCTGAGCTAGTCAAATTATTAGGAGATATATCGAAATGGTTTTTTTGAAAATTCATAGATCAATATGGATATAGGATATATCTGCATTTTGTCGGAAAACAGATATACCACTTTTAACCACTGGTCACTACAAGAAATCTAACTTTTACTAACAAATTTATTGCTACGAAAATTGATTTCCTTGTTAATATTGTAGCATTGTCAACGAATAAAAATTTCCTTGAAAAAACCATAAACTTGTTACTATTTTCCAACAAAATATATTTTGTAGGAAACATTCTTTTTAAATAGGTGGCGGGAAACATTCTTTCCAAACCCAATTTCTCGCTAAATTGATTTAACAATGAAATTATTTTTATGGCCACAAAATACTTGTTCCTTGGTAATTATGGCATCATTTGGAATGAAATATATTGTTGCTAAAGAAGACTAATTTTAACAACAACTCACTTTCCTTTTTAACGAATATTAAATCTTATTCATCCCTATTTAGTAAGGAAATATATTTTCCTAGACAATAATCGCATTATTAGTAATGATTTGGTTTGTTGATAATGATTGATAATTTTTCCATTAGATTTTTCTTGCTAAAGCTCGTTTATTAATTTATAGCAACAAAGTAATATTTCGTTGAGAATTGTCACACTATTGGCAACATTTTTTATTTTGTTGGGAACAATATTTTTTTAATGAAATCTTTGTAGCTATGAAATAAGATTTTGTTGGTAATTATAACATTGTTCGTAACAAATTGTTTAATTCTAGGTAAAAACTGATAATTATTTTCATGAAAATTTGTTTCTCATTAAAGTTCACTAACTATTTTATAGCGACAAGTCATTATTTTGTTGGAAATTGGTATAATCACTACAAAAAATGTTTTATTTACTAAAAAAAATTATTTTCCTTGTTAATATGTTACTATTTCTAACAAAAATAAATTTCATTGAAAAAACTATAAGTTGTCACTTTTTGTTACAAAATCTATTTTGTTGGCAACTTTTCTTTGTAAAGAGGTGGCGAAAAATATTTTTTTCAAAACCAATTTCCCACCAACATTATTTACCAACAAAATATTTATATTTCAACGAAATTTTAGTTTGTTAATTATAATGACGTCATTTACAATAAATTATTTCATTGCTAATAAGTATTAATATTATTGACAAACATTTTCTTAGTAAATGCACTATAGCACTTGTTCGTGTCTCTTCAACAATGAAACTAAATTTTCTCTAGTTAATTACCACGTTATTGCAACGATTTATTTGGTTACTTATAATGAATTTTTTTTCATGAAATGTTTTTATATTTAAAGCTCCTAGCTTCTTTATAGTAGAAAAATATTAATTCGTTGAAATTTTTTGTTAGTAGCATTGATATTATTTCATCTGAAACATCAAATAAAATTTATTTAACAATACAACATTATTTTACTGTTAATTATAATATTAATGGTAACAATTTATTTCGTTGCTAAATATTGATAAATTTTCATGAATTTTTTTTTATTAAAGCTCACTTTCTTATTTACAACAATTTAATTTTATTTCATTGGGGATATAACCATTTTCAATAACATATAGCATTGAAATGCTATTACTATTTTGTTGCTAATTATAATGGTGTTATTGCGAAAAAAATTTCATTGCTAAAAGTGGTAGATACTTAACAAAAATCTTATAATCGTGAAAATATTTAATTCTAATTTATAGTGACGAAATTTTGAGTTTTATCGAAGACAAAAAATGTCTTAATTGTTGTAGTGGGTCATGTGTTCTTACAGCTACAGAATCTTTTATTGTAATACTGACATTCTATATTTAAAGTATATTTTGGTAAATAACTAGTGTTATTTTGGTAAAAAGGAAATTGGATTCAATGCAGAGAAGAGCATTCAACAGTGTCCATGCAATTGTTTTCTACAAATGGAAGTTTGGGTAGACCACGTTCACTATCACGAGCTTGCATCATTAGGATAAGGACTAGATAGGGATGCAAATTGGGTGGTGGGTCAGGGAGGTAATCCAAGCACAGACCATGGGCTGTTGCCTATTTGCAATGAGGGTGATTTAGTGGACCCTCCACCAGAGTTACCCTAAAATAAACTCTTATTAAAGCATTTTGCTCCAATTTGACCATTCGCTTTTTCTTCAATTTTACATTGTCGCTGTTGATACTAGCATTCAACCTCTAAAATCCAATAATAGAGAAATGAATTTAACTAGTGCAAGTTGGGGTAATATATGATTGAGATTGGTGTCATATTTAGATATATAGCTACCTTCCCGTTATGGTATGTGTCATGCTACATTGAATCTCTCTTCATTTTGTATGATTAGTCAAGTATTTAATTTCTTTCCAAGATCCAACCAATCGCGTTCAGGCCCATTGTAGCTGTATATTGATTAGTCTACGGCTTTTCTGACCTATACATAATTTATAATAAGGTAAAGGACAGTATATCAACAACATCAAATGCAACACAAAAATATCTAATGAAACATACACAAGGGCAAGCAAAAATTAAAAGGTTTGATTCTTTTTTATATAAGAACGATAGAATTGGCAAAATTAATACAAGCAAAAATTTGCAAGAACTTTCAGTTTCATTTCATTTCATTCCCTTGACTCAGTCAAAATGAACAATAAAAATGATTGACAGACAAAACTAGGTGCTACATAACAATATAAATTACGTTAAGTTGCTCGTCATATATGCAGTCAAATCGACAATACTTCTTGACCAAGTAACTATGAACTTAGCACACGCTTTTCATCGAACACAATTCTTCACACATTTTAATTACATTGTGAGAGTTAGGGGGTGTACCGTAAGTGGCTTAACAACGACTATAAGTATGTTTGTTATTGAAAGTTGTGTGAGTTTGAGACTTGAAATTTCTATACAACGGTAACACTGTAGGTGACGAACACATTGTATCAGTTTCTTAATTATGTCAACACTCTTGGAAAAAGCATTCTAATGGGCCATTTCTGATAAATTCCAATTTGTGGTTCTTGCAGTTTCAATATCGCATTTTGAAGCTAAAAGCTAGCCTTCATCGTCAAACATTAGATAAGGCATGGTACATGTAACACAATCTATTCAAGCATAATATGACTTACATCGTCAAGCATTAGATAAGGCATGGTCATTAAAAGGATTGATTTTTTTTTATATAAGAACGATAGGGTCAAATTTAATATCCAATTATTCTTCGTATTAATTTGTTGCTAGTAGACTAATAAAAAGGGGAAAACGAAGAACGATTCAAAAACAAACCTTGCTTATATTGTTTTCATGTCTATGTAGCCATGTAGGGAGTATCCCAAAAGCTATAGGACTCCCCTCCCTAAACATAAATAAAAATTAAAGAGGGAACATATTGACGCGACCAATAAAATTAAACAATAATATGGAGTTGAAAAATTGAACAAAGAGAATTCAAACTATTATTCAGTTCAGTTTGAATCTTAATGTTTAGGGAACTGTATATGGTCTTTGGTCAAATATCTTACTATTACTCATTCAATATTCCTAAACAAAACTGAGCCATTTCTTGGTATGTTCATTAGTATCATCCAAAATATTTTCTGTAGTATAAATACACCCACTGCTTCACTTTTCCAAAAGCACTGCACATTACATACACTTTCTTGCTAGTTAGCCTTGGTTCTCAACAACAACCTCAAACAACAAAAAAAAGAAGAAGAGAGAAAGCTCTCAAGTAGGAATACTACTACTAGCAATGGCTTCTTCTTCACTTAGATTCTGCTACAACTTCACAGCAAATCGCCAAATTCAACAGGCAAAGTTGCCTGCAATCACACCTACTAACGTTACAACGAATGCTTCATTCAAATCCAATGTTGCCAGTTTAACCAATAATCTTGGCCTTAAATCTTCTTCTTTGAAAGCTACCCAACTTATCAGTCATATTGGTAAGTCCTTGGAGCCTTCATCTTCTTCATCATCAATGAAGCTTGAAGCTCCTTTAACCATTGGTATTATTGGTTTTGGCAACTTTGGTCAGTTCATAGGTAAAGCATTCAAGAGACAAGGTCACAATGTAATTGCAACGTCAAGATCAGATTACTCTGAGTATTGTCAAGAGAATGGCTTTGAGTTTTTCAGGTAAATGAGTTATTTTGTCATATATTCGTATGTGTTGAACGCTAGTTTATATTTATAAAATACATTTTCTAAAAATATATGTTTGCATGTCTACTATGAAGGGATATTGATGCTTTGTGTGAGGCACAACCAGACATACTATTAGTTTCGAGTTCCATTCTGTCAACTGAGAAAATTGTCAGGGGAATACCATTTCACAAGCTCAAACCAGACACTGTCTTCGTGGATGTACTGTCTGTTAAAGAATTTCCGAAGAACCTTTTTCTTGAGGTATTCCATCAATTGAACATGATTACATTTTTCAATGTTTTTAACAAATGACTGCTCTTGCGTTTCACTTGTATTATTGGTGAAATATCATACTAAACTCAATTTCAATATTTCAGGTTCTACCATCACAATTTGGCATCCTGTGCACACATCCTATGTTCGGTCCTAACACTGCTAAAAACAGTTGGGAAGGATCCCGGTTCGTTTTTGAGAAAGTACGCATTGCTGAAAACAACATCCAGGAACAAAAATGTGCCCAATTCTTGAGCATTTTCGAAGATGAGGTGAGTTGCATCAATACCAAGATTTATTTAAGTTAACTTTTATATATTGTTCTCTAGCAGGCTGAACATTTGAAACCACAAACGAAGAACTAGTCAACTTCAATATCCATTTTTATACACTATCAATCAATTAGCTATATATTACATGTCCATAGGGATGGCAACGGGGCGGATTGGGGCGGATTTGAGCAAATCCATCCCCGCCCCGCAAGGGATTTCGGGTCCCCGAAACCGCCCCGCATATCCGTTTGCCATTTTTTTTAAAACCATCCCCGACCCGGACAAATAGGCGGATATCCGCCCCGCCCATTTAACCCAAAAAAAAACAGATCTTCCGAAAAAAACAGATATCAGATCTTTAAAAAAAAAACCTAATTTGATCCATCTAATTATATATTTCATTCATTATATCAAAAGAATTACAACAAAAATTATAACAATGGATCCATACAAATATTACAAAAAAAAACGATCTAACGAATGATCTGAGATCAAAGATCTAATTACAAAATACAATACAAAAATTTGCAAAAAAAAAACTAATACCAGATCTGAGTTCTAGATCTTGATCTGAGATCTTGATCTTGATCTTGATCTGAGATCTTGATCAGATCTGAGATCACCATCAGATCTGAGATCACCGTCTACCTTCGCGGCCTTCACGGCTTCACTGTGAGAGAGAAGGGTCACTTAGCGGCCTTCGCTGTGAGAGAGAAGGGAGGTTGGCCTCCGCCACCCTTTGCGGCGGGCCTTCGCTGTTTTGAGAGAGAAGAAGGGACACAGGGGGGGACGAAGGCCTTCGCTCTGCTTTGAGAGAGACTAGAGACGAGAGCAGGGTGGGGGGAGGGGTTTCTTCGAGTGGAAAGGGAGGGGTTTTCTTCGAGTGGGTTAGGGTTTCTTCGAGTGGAGAGGGAGGGATTTCTTCGAGAATTCTTCGAGTGGGTTAGGGTTTCTTCGAGATTTCTTCGAGAGGGAGGGATTTCTTCTCAAGATTTCTTCGAGAGGGAGGGATTTCTTCTTCGAGAGGGAGGGATTTGAGGGATTTCTTCTTCGAGAGGGAGGGATTTCAGTGGGGTGGTTTCTTGGGTCTGAGAGAGTGAATTTAAGACTCATCGAATGGGTAGTGTTGGTTTTTATTTTGTATTTTTTTCTATTTAAAGGCAGGGGTATTTAAGTAAATTCCATACTTAAACGGATATCCGTGGGGCGGATATGGCCAAATCCGTATCCGCCCCGAATATTTGACGGATATTATTTGAATATCCGTATCCGCCCCGAAACCCATTTAGCTATATCCAAATCCGCCCCATACGGATTGGGTGGGGCGGATATCCGTGAAAATCCGCCCCATTGCCATCCCTACATGTCCATCATCTAATCCAGATTGTCCTCCTCACCTTATATATATATATATATTACAGATGCATGGATTCTTCATTGATGTTTCATAGTTTCTTCATATATTGTTATATTTTATTGAATGAATATTATTTAAATTATGCAGGGTTGTGGAATGGTGGAAATGTCATGTGATGAGCACGACCGATGTGCTGCAGGCAGCCAATTTGTTACCCATACCATAGGAAGGTGAGCAAGAAAATGAAGAAAAAATGTTTTCAATCATTTTTAATCTGATAGTGACATAGTGATATTAACAAGGCAATTAACTTCTTGTTTGTAGGATCTTAGCAAACATGGAGTTGGAGTCTACACCAATCGACACAAAAGGCTATGAGAGAATCTTGGACTTGGTAAGTGTGTAATTTCTATAAAAGTTTGAAAGATTCCTTCCCTATATGATGGACATAATACTGCTAATGAATTGAAATGATAACTAACACTATGTTTTTTCACATTTTGCAGACTAAGATTTATTCAAGCCATGACTTTGATCTGTACTACGGTCTCTTTGCCTATAATATTCACGCCAAAGAACAAATTGAGAACATAGAGAAAGCATTTGACGCGGTGAAGGCGAAACTGTTTGACAGACTTAAAGATAACCGCAGAAAGCAAATGGAGGAGAGGTCGTGGCAATGGAAAATAACACAAAGGATGAAGCCAATGCAAGACCATTTTTTCTACCTAGCATTAAGAAAATTCAACATATTTCGTCCTTCACTCTCAACCCTTCTCAATCACTAGACCATGACGACACTCCATCACCGCGACAACAAGTTCAAGCTGGCAACTAATTAGCACGAATGGTTCTAACAAATACTTGGAAATCTTCAACAAATTCAAATTATTTCCTCTGTAATTGTTTGTATTGTTGTACAATATTTTGGATTAGAGGAAACCAATAACAACCGACCCTTCTCTAGCAATTAAAGGGAAATCTGATTGAATCTCGTCGTTCAATAAGAAAACCCAACTACTTGTAACCAGGGTTTATTCCTTTTCAAGTGATATCTCCACCAACATATTCTCCAATATCTGGTTCTCCAAATACCCAAATCGGAGTTTAGAGATAATATTATCATGTAGATATCTCCATCAATAGATTGATTTAAAAACAAAAATAAAGCATGGAGAGAAAAGAACACAGAAAAGACTGGGAGATATTGCCAGATACACATAAAACTAACATAGAAGAAGATGGCCAAATGGAAGGATTAAGTCTAGCCAGCCTTGTTTGGCATTTTTTTTTGGTGTTTTTACATTTTTTACACATTCTCTTTAAAACACAACAAAAAAACACTATCTATAGAAGGAGTAGAAGTGTAAAAAAAACCAAGAAAAGTCTAGCAAACAAGGCTGGCTAGAATTGTTGAAATGGAAGATGTAAAGATGAAAAGTTGAAAACTGCTCCCAATCAATTAGGTTGACTCGATTTACAAAATTACCAATAATTTATTTTTATTTTTTATCCCTTAACTCCTCCCACCTAAGATGCCGCCAGTTGGGATCAACCCTGTGACCTAGTGATACATTCCGCCCCTGAGCCATCACACCTTTGCCACCAATAATTTATTTACTTCACCTATTTACCCTGTCTAGGTTCTACCATTGAAAGGCGGGTGTAGAAATGATTTCTCTAAATAAGTCCCCCAATCTTATTTACTACATCTGCATTACATGCTAGTGCCACATTTAATCGGTTAGGGGATATTGTCAATGAGTTTTGCTAATTGTTTGAAGATACACTACGCTCCTTCAAATAATCAAAAGTATGACATGTGGGATTCAATCCCTAGGCGTCTTCCACCTGGTTTAAGCATTCCCTATCCTCTTGTTTTGTCCATTGGGTAAAATAAAGGAATGATATTGGAAGGTAAAGAGTAAGAGATGAAGAAATAGTGGGTAAGACAGAAAGCAGGGACAATTTGAGGAAGTAAGAGAGTCGGAGGAGCAATACATTTGCAGAGACAAGGAGTGGGTTGCAATAATGAGTATTCCTGCTGGCATGGTTTGGTTACTTGGAGTAAGTGGTTCATGGTGTGGGATTTAAGATCGTTTTATAACTTGGGTTAAGTTTGTTGACCATCTCTAGGTTTTTGAGCTTCTTTATGGAGTTATCCTCAATGATGATGATAAACAGGGTAATTCACTATAGAGAGTAGCCATCGAAAGCAATGCTACCCTCAACTCATCTCTAGCAGTCACCTACTCCCCCCTCTCTCTTCGGCAACAACAGTTTCTTGACGAAAAGGCCCCCCTCCAAGGTAAATTTTTTTTATTTGGACTCTTACTCATGGCAAGATCTTGACCATTGATAACTTCGTGAAGAGAAGTTCGATTGTTATAAACAAATATCTATGTGAGAATGAGCAAGAGACAATTGATCATCACTTCTTCACTTGATAGTTCTCCACACTCAATGAACAACATTTGTTTTGGCTCTTTTACTATTGAGAATATATTGCGAATATCCTGATTGATTGGGAATATTTGTATTAGGAAGGTTGCTTATAGAATCAATATTGTATAATAGTTTTAAGGAAATTAGCAGATTATATTGTGAATATTCTCTGGATTAGTTTGTATATAAACAGGAGATTGTGAATGAGAAAGAACGGGGCAATACACACAAATCAATTCCTTTGTGTCTAACATTTCATCATGGTATCAGAGCTCTAATCATACGAGTATCATAAAGGGAGAACAGGTACCTGATCGAAGCTCCAGGAACCTGATCGTTCCTAATCGAACCTGAATCGAAGAAGAACCTCTGGCCTGATCGAAGAACCTGTGCGATTCAGATCTGAACTGATTCAGATCTGATCGAACCTCTGAACTATCGAAACCTCTGATCGAAGACTAAACTATCGAACCTGATCGAATCTCTAATCAATCCTGATCGAAGCTCCAGGAACCTGATCGATCCTAATCGAACCGGAATCGTCACAGTCTTCTTGTTGGCTCTCCTTGAAGGATTTCAAGTCGTAGAGGTTATTGCTCTCTTTGCTGAACTGAACCTTTCGGCTTCCATTGCCGAACTCCTTCACCAAAAACGCATTGCTCCTCTTCACGATCTCCAAAATCAAAGCTCCAGGAACCGTCGAACAGAGAGGAGAAGATATTAGGGTTTGTTCGTTTGGCATCTTTCCTACCAATCGACCTTGCTCCTACCAATCGGCCAAAGAAGAGAAGATATTAGGTTCTCTGTCTCTCTGGTTATTTGTCGCAACCTGACGATGTTGCTGTGCTGCATCTCCTTTAAGAGGGAGATTTCTCTGATAGCTGTGCGTGGAACTCCTTCATCTTCCTGTTCTAAGCGAATCTTCTTTAGAGCTATGGTCTTCTTGGTCACAAGGTCAAGAGCTTTATAGACTACACCATACGTTCCTTCTCCAATCTTTTCGACTTTTTCATCCTGATCCATTAGAACCAGATAAAAGTGTGCTGCAGCAAAGAATAACCTACTGGGAAGAATCCCCCACTTCAGAGAAAACCCAGATCTGCGTTTGGGTCGAGAGTCAACCGAAGCAGATAGAAAAGAAGTGAGAGAGGAGAGGGGGTTTGGTTTGGTCTTTATTCTTGTTTGTGTTTATGTTTAAGTAAAAGAAAGAAAAGAAAAAAAAAAGGGAGAGTTTATCTTTTTGGCTGTCATGAGTACAACTTTGATTTTTTTTGCGGCGGTTTGAGATTTCTCTTTGAACACCGCTCATGACTGGCGGTGTCAATGCTGCTCAGACAGATTCTTCTGGAGCAGGAGTGACTGAGACAAATGTATCTGCACTGCCCGGGCTGAATACCACTCAGTGGCAGACACTTCTCCAAATGCTGGGCGGGTCAAAATCCGCAACAACCGATAAGATGATTGGTAAGCCTTGGATTATTGATACGGGAGCTTCGAATCACATGACTGGCACGATCGGGGATCTCCGAGACTTAAGGGAGATTGTTCAATGTCCCGTGGGATTGCCAGATGGGAGTAGCGCTATCGCCACTAAAGAGGGGACGATCCTTCTTGACAGAAATTTATGTTTGCAAAATGTTCTTTATGTGTCAGGGCTAACTTGCAATTTAATTTTTGTGTCGCAATTGACTGATCACTATAACTGTTTTGTCCAATTCACTAATGATCTGTGTGTTATACAAGACCGCACTTCGAGGATGTTGATTGGTGCGGGTGAACGATGCGATGGACTCTATTACTTCCGGGGGCTGCCACCGGTTCATGCAATAAAGGCCAATAGTGTGGTGTCTCTTGATCTATGGCACCAGCGACTGGGTCATCCATCTCTACAGGTAACAAAGTTAGTTCCCGAAGTAAGTCTTAGTGAAAAGAAAAATCGCTTGAATAAAAAGTGTGACGTCTGCCAGAGGGCAAAGCAAAGTAGAGATAAGTTTCCTGTTAGTGAACATAAAGCTTCAACTATTTTTGAACTTATTCACACTGATTTATGGGGACCTTATCGAACAACTTCTTCTTATGGTGCTTCTTATTTTTTGACCATTGTTGATGATTTTTCCCGTGCTGTATGGATTTATTTACTTGTTGATAAGAAAGATGTCTCCCATACTCTTCAAATGTTTTTCTCGATGGTTAAGAGACAATTTGATAAAGAGGTAAAAATTTTGAGGAGTGATAACGGCACTGAATTCACTTGCCTGCGACAATATTTTCTTGATCATGGGATTGTTTTTTCAAACGACTTGTGTGGGAACACCTCAACAAAATGGGCGGGTTGAACAGAAACACCAACATATTTTGAACGTAGCTCGGGCGCTGCGTTTTCAGGGCTCTCTTCCTATTACATTTTGGGGAGAATGTGTGTTGACGGCTGGATACTTGATAAATAGGACTCCCTCCTTGGTCTTAAATGGGAAAACACCTTATAGTGTCTTGTATGGCAGCACACCCACTTACAATCACTTGCGCATTTTGGGGTCCTTGTGTTATGCGCATGTGCAGACGGGGGATAAGTTTGCCAGTAGAAGTCGAAGGTGTGTCTTTGTTGGGTACCCTTATGGAAAAAAGGGGTGGCGTTTGTATGACTTGGAGAAATGAGATTTTTTTGTTTCTCGTAATGTTGTATTCTCGGAAGGAGTTTTTCCCTTTGCAGATAATTTTAATTTAGATCACGATGGTCTGCCTAATATCGAGGCGATTCAAGAGGACTTTGAGGAGACATCTATGCCTGTTTTGAGGGGGGTGCCGATGAGTTTGTACAGTCGGATAGGACTGCTGCGCAGTCGGCATGTGCCAAGGAATTTGCTCAGCCAAATAGAGCTGCTGGGCAGTTAGTGTGTGCCGAGGATGGGGCAAATGCTGGTGCCGAGGCGTTTGTACAGCCGGATGAGGCTGCTGGGCAGCCAGTTTGTGCGAACCAGGAGGACAACCCGGATGCAAGTCAGGAAGATGTGTTGGGCAGGGGTCAACGCAGAAGGCAAGCCTCGGTACGACACCGTGATTATGTTACTCATACCATTCAGAAAATGAGTCCATCCGTACCCGCTTCACCCGTACCACGGCATTCCTCAGGTACACCCTATCCTATAACACATTATGTGAATTGTGATAATTTTTCTATGCGACATAGACATTTTCTTGCAGCCTTGACAGCAAATCGGGAACCTGTGTGTTATTCTGAGGCCGCGAAAGACAGCCGCTGGAGGGATGCCATGCGACAAGAAATTGAGGCTCTTGAGATTAATGAAACCTGGGTTGTAGCCGACTTGCCACCCGGAAAGAAAGCTCTAGGATGCAAGTGGGTATACAAGATCAAGTATAACTCTGATGGCACCATTGAACGATTGAAGGCTCGGCTGGTTATTCTTGGCAATCATCAAATTGAAGGAGTTGATTATACAGAGACTTTTGCTCCAGTAGCTAAGATGGTTACAGTACGGGTCTTTCTTGCTGTTGCGGCTGCCAAGAATTGGGAAGTCCATCAGATGGATGTTCATAATGCATTTCTACATGGTGACCTTACGGAAGAGGTATACATGAAATTACCACCTGGTTTTCAGATGGGGACTTCTGGAAAGGTGTGCAAGCTTAAGAAATCATTATATGGGCTGAAGCAGGCACCCCGATGCTGGTTTGCTAAACTGTCGACTGCTTTGAAGAATTATGGTTTTCGACAATCTTATTCAGATTATTCTTTGTTTACTCTACAAAGGGGTGTGGTTCAGCTCAATGTTCTTGTCTATGTCGACGACCTTATCATCTCTGGGTGTAATCCGGGGGATATACAGAAATTCAAGGGTTACCTCAGTGTTTGTTTCCATATGAAAGATCTGGGTCCTTTAAAGTATTTCTTGGGGGTTGAAGTGGCACGTGGACCGGATGGGTTTGTGCTTTGTCAACGCAAATACGCGCTAGATATCATCTTTGAGGCCGAATTGCTAGGGGCAAGGCCCGCGGCGGTACCATTGGAACATAATCATCGACTCGCCTTGTCCAAGAGTCCAGAGCTCGCTGACCCGGAGCCTTACCGTCGATTGGTGGGACGGCTGATTTATTTGTGTTTCACTCGACCCGAATTATCTTATAGTTTTCATGTTTTATCTCAATTTATGCAACATCCTCGGGCGGACCAATGGGAAGCTGCTTTGCGGGTGGTTCGGTACTTAAAAGGTAATCCAGGTCAAGGTATACATTTGAGTAGTAAGTGTGACATGCAGTTACATGGGTGGTGTGACGCTGATTGGGCCGGATGCCCTTTGACTCGGCGGTCCCTCACTGGTTGGTTGGTGTTCCTTGGAAACTCGCCGGTATCTTGGAAGACAAAGAAGCAACATACAGTATCCCGCTCCTCCGCAGAGGCGGAATATCGGTCTATGGCTATGACTACATGTGAGTTGAAATGGCTTAAAGCTATTTTAGCTAGCATCGGGATGTCTCACACACGTCCTATCACTACAAGAAAACAGTAATTTAGCGACGGTCGCCAAAGGCATACAACGACGGTTATGACTGTCGCCAAATAATACAGCGACGCTTGGCCAACCGCCGCTAATAAAGGCGTCACTAGGTCATTCAGCGACGGTTTTAAGCAACCGCTGGCATAACCGTCGCTATATACTATATAGCGACGGTTTAATGTAGCGACGTTTATAACCGTCGCTAAATACAATATAACGACGGTTATAAACCGTCGACAAAATTCGATGAACAATCCAATTTTTTGCCTTTTAGCGACGATTTGCAACCGTCGCTAAATTCCCTTTGATAATTCAAATTTTTTTACCATATAAAAATCACATTTTTCAACCTAAACTAAACTCATATGATACCATCAATATCATACATTAAGGGAAACTTTAATTTCATTTCAAAATCAACATTATACATGGTCCAGAAGAAAAATACAAATTAAAACTGTTACAAATTGTCAATGCTTACATCTAATAAAATTGTTACAAATTTCCACAAGTTCCCAATGGAGTCCAAAAGCTTGCAAATTTGATGGCAGATATGGACTGTCCTGATGCACAATGCAGGTGAACCTTAGGCCTATGAAGTGTCTCTGATTTACCGTAGCTTTCAATGTGCCAATTCTTCAAAGTTGGGATCCATTCAGCAACATCAGCACAGACACTGTGAACCGATCTTTTAACAAGTGTAATGCCGGAAGCATCCCCACCAATTTCCTCAAAAACTACCAAGAGATTATTTGTGGGCTTTAACCAAGCTCGAGGCACATGATACCTGAAAGTTTTCATTATTTCATATGTTAGAAAGACTTGGACACAAGTGAAATATACATTTTCCTCTTTTTTATTTAAAAAGTTGTTACCATCACTGGGTCGGCTTGCCACAACCCACTTGACACTTTGGAGGTCAGTATGTTCCAGCATAGTTACATTCGTTGCAGTCTCCATCAGCATAAGCTGTCCAATATCTTCCAATACTCTCTCCATTGATCCACACTTGACCCTTTCCCATGCTCCCCATGTCCAAAGCCAATGGCTCGTTCCCCTAAAAGGTCCATCAAAATGAGACTGCAAATTCAAGAATTAAAAACTTAACTTTTTCAGTATATAAAATTACACTAGATAGCTAGTTGTCCATGTTTCCCGGTTTTGTTACCTTAAACCATGTCAAAGGTTGCTGTTTCTGTGCAACTAATGACACATCCATCCATTCTGTAGATGACACCTCATTGGGAGACACAAGATTCATAGCTTCTCCTTTCAGGCCAATCTATACAAAGCAACATCTATTAGACTAAATGTAGAAAAAATAACATGAAAAAAATGTGTAGGCGATAAGTGCATTTGAGCTCGAAGTACAAAATATCTGACCTGGTAAGACCATTTCTGATAGGACAGGTCCCTCTTTCCCTCTTTCAGACCATGGCTTGCTAAGGTGTAGAGGAAAGAAATTTGAGTTTCATAAACAAATTAGTATAAATGCTTCAAATGATTTCAGTTCATGCACAGACAAATAATAGAGTAACAAGGAATAAAGTGTTGCTGGACCAAATTCAGGCGTTAGGAGGCTTACACAGAAAAAAAAAAAAACAGCATGAGCCACGCCATGACCAAGACCACCAGCTGCATACACAAATAAAAGTGGTGTAAGCAGGATGACATAGAACAAGAAAATAAGTTAAGACACGAAGTTGCGTAAAAGTGCTTTAAAATCTCTTTAGTCACCTTCCTTTTGTCCACTTTCGATGCATACATGCTGCATATGTGAAGAGCTTGAGAGATGGGACTCATCACTTAAATGCAAACAACTTATGATGCCATGAATATAATAACCTGACTCGAAGGTATAACCAATCACATAATTGGCATATCTAACGTCATCCAGTGAAGCTGCAGGCTGTAGCCTTATTTTTATTTTTTAGCCTACATAAACCACTAGATTTAGCTCCCACCTAAAACTAAATGTCAACTCCAAAGGGCAGGTAGGTGGCATAAAAATTATGAATAATACAAAAGTAGACAACAAAAGATTATGAAGCAGTATATCAAATAGTTAGATTTTACTAGAAGAACATGCAATCAATCATGGTCCTTGAATATTTCAGCTCAAACAACCAGAGATTGCTATTCTGCTAAGAGAAGACAACCATGAGCACTTGTAGACTCTACTAATGAATGTCTGTTCCTGTTATATGGTAAAAGATATCCATACTAGCTGCTATATCAACAAAAGAAACAAGAGATTATAGATACAGAATACAGATGAGCTAGAAACATGCCGTGTCTAACCCAACAGAAGCTAGACTGCTAGCAGAATACAGTTACATGTAGTATCATATTAAGGTATTGTTGTCACTTACTATGCTAATTGCAGGGCCATCAGTTTAATAGTTGTACTCAACCCTTTTCTTATTACATATAAATCCATCTCAGCATATCTTAAATGTGTGTATACAAGAATAAATGTCTAATACAGTTTGTGAACTCTAGCCTGCAACCATTAAGGAAACCAATTGCCAAGATCACAAAGGGTGTCGACATACCAAATATGATGATATATGGTAAGGGTGTTGAGGGTTCTCCCCTTTCCTCTCGCCTGCTGTTTTCCAATACCTGCAGATGCCAGTCTCAATTAAGATTTCACTATGAACTGCTCATGGTACTTAAGGTTAGATGATTAAATAAACCATTAGCTTTTATTTACTTCACTTTTATAGCATTCAATTTTGGTGAAACTATCATCAACCATTGGACATGAATAATACTGTAAAATGATGAGTAGAAAGAAAATTCAAAGAAGAAGCTTACTGTTCAGGTTCTTGTTCTCTGGTAATGAATTTCTTCTTCCCTCCCTTGTTGACATCTCCATCTCCCCCACCTACAAAATCCATCTCATTTATCATCATCTAAACCCTGATTATTTATTTATGGCTAATAAGCAACATTTTCATCAAGACCCATGATAATAAAATTAAAAAATTAAAAAAATTAACAACTTAAAATGAAAGACAGAGAGCTTTTAAATCTTACCTATTTTTGCATGAACTTTAAAGCACTTGGACATTTTTCTAGGTGGAGAATGGAAGACACTGTAAGAAGGAAGAGCTTTTGATGATGATGATGATGATGATGCCAATGGATTTGGATGGAGAGAAGATGGAATTATTGTTGTTGAAATTGAGATACTCATCCTTGCCAAATTTTCTTCTTCTTCTCTTGTTGTCTCTTACCCTGTCCTTTATCCATTACATGTTTTTGATATGGGTGGTCTATGACTTCCCACTGTACTAAACCCTATCTACTAAGGAAATGTTGAAAATACCCTCTACCAGGTGGATTTGTTTTGGTGTGGTTGAGGACATATATACTAGTTCCATTTCATGTTCATACATGCTTACACTAATGGTATGTTTAGTTGTATGAAAAATAGATATGAATTTGATTTTGATGCCTCCTCCTAGGATTTGGATTCACATAAGTAATGGGAAAACAATGTTATGAATAATCGATTTCTATCAATATAAAAACGATGAAACAACAAAAATCTACATAATATGAAAAGTTTGAAATTTACCTACCTCTTATCGTATTTTTTTCCATCAACCTTTACTTAATATTATGAAACCTAGTCATTTTTCAATGTTATTGAGTTTATATTATCTTTTTAATTTTTATTTCTTTTACATTGAAAAATGACTAGGTTTTCAATGACATTTCCAAAAGAAATGAAAAAAAGAAAGAGAGAAAATGCCTTAAAATACAAAGAGCTCCCTTCAATCAGAAACAAATCAAACTACATCTTTGCAATTACCCTTCCCCCAACACCTCTATACCTAGAATGATACCCAATAGCTCATTGTCACAGCCTTCATCCTCAACATCACCTCCTATAATGTCATTCCATGTAAGAAATTCATTATCCAGAACTCTACTCCTTCAAATTGTTGATATCAACATCAATGCACTTCCCATATTCAAAAAAGTTAAAAAAAACTTGTTGTTTTAAAAATTTTCAGGCTCTTTTGCCTATGAACAATTGAGCCTTCAACAAGAAGTTATGCCCTTCGATCAACATGCAATTTTGCATCTTTATAGTAATTGCAACTACGTAAATGTTTACCCGCTCAAAAAATCAAAATTTAAGCAACATTTATATCAAATGTTGCATTCTTCTACAACCATCCATGGGATTGAAGTTATAGGTAACTACTATGGCTGGGAAATGAAAAGTCCAAAAATACCTTCAAACAAGTTGAATTCCTCATCAATTTGAAGGAGTTTAAAGGCACTTCGAGCACACCAACCTTCTTCCTTTGCTTTGCGATAATATATATCCTTAAAAATCAAAAAAAGACAATCAACAAAAAATAATATTAATAAAAATGAAAAAAAGAAAATACCGAAACTCACCCTCTTATCTCTAGAAGCTCTTCCCATGTTTCACTACAGGAATCCTGTATGAATTGTGGTAATAATGCCTCTGAGAAATGTAGTTCTGTACAGATAATCAATTGAATATTTTAGTAGAACTCATTTAACCATTTGAGAAAGTCACCAGAATTTGTTCTCTTTATGAACTTAAATCCTAGAGAGACAGAGAGAGACCATAATATAAAATGGCAGTCACACACTCATACCGTCTCAAGAAATTATTGTACGGAAGAAACTAATGTGTTTGATTGCACGAGCCATAGCATCCGAGATGGGAATTGAAACAAATTATGTGAAGCTACAAATTTCACAGGTCCACAGTTCCAGTTTTCTGTTTTTGGGTGGCACATTGCTCGACACCAATGCAGTTAAAATGTATAACAGATCCGTAACTGTCAGAGAGAGCATTATATCAACCATCAACCATGCATGAAGAGAAGAGAACATAACAGAACAGCAGTTGTTAAGAAGGGCAGTAAAGATCAATGGAAATATACAGTGAGAAAATAGGCGGATCTGAGATTTATTCTAATTATGAAGTGGTGGTTTAGGCTAAGGGTGTGTCTGGGAACTTAAAATTTGAAATATTAGACATATCAAACTGGAAATCATAGAGTGGAAGAGTAAGGTATTGTCCATAAAGGGGAAATGGTTACCGAAGATACAGCCGACGGACCACATATCAACACCAGTGGAGTAGTGGGTTGATCCCAGTAACACCTCTGGGGCTCTGTACCAAAGAGTGACAATCTGAAAGGTGCAAAAGACCAAGATATGATGAAAATCTAATGGGAATCCATGTAAATGTAATTAAAGAAGGGAAGGGAGGGAGTTAGTTACCTCGTGAGTATAACTCTTGAGAGGGACGGTGAAGGCCCTTCCAAGACCCAGATCTGCAATCTTGAGAATGCCCTTGTCTTTGTCGACAAGAAGATTTTGGGGTTTGAGACCTCTGTGAAGAACACTATGGCTATGACAGTGAGCAACCCCTTTGCACAACTGATAAAGAAAACTCACCACAATCACTTCTTCGTCCTCCTTCGTCTTCTTCCTTCTTCTTCTTCCTCCTTCGTTTCTTCCCCCTCCTCTGAAACCGCAGCAATTGTGTGTGGGATCTGAAAGCGAAAATGGGGTTAGGCTGTGTTAGGTTTGTAATTTGGGGCTAAAATTCAGCCATTGGATTTTATTAAGATCTTTCATAGAATCAGATATGTTAGTTGCACCCCATCTGCATCTTATTGCCACCACGCCGAGTCTTGACCTAGCCTATAACGACGGTTAACACAGTCGCAAATAACCACAACCGTCATTAAATAATACTATTGTGCGACGGTTGAAAAACCGTCGTTGAATAAAGTACTTAGCGGCAGTTTTTCAGGACCGTCGCTAAATACCCGCCGCTAAATTACTTTTTTCTTGTAGTGTATGTCTCTTCATTGTGATAGTCAGGCGGCTCTCCATATATCTCAAAATCCCGTTTTTCATGAACGGACAAAACATATTGAGGTCGATTGTCACTTTGCTCGTGATGACATTGTTGCTGGACATATCAATCCCACATTTGTCCCATCCAATGAGCAACTCGCTGACATTTTCACAAAAGCATTGGGCAAACGACAATATGAGTATCTACTTCGCAAGTTGGGCATACGGGATCTCCATGCACCAACTTGAGGGGGGGTATTGAGAATATATTGCGAATATCCTGATTGATTGGGAATATTTGTATTAGGAAGGTTGCTTATAGAGTCAATATTGTATAATAGTTTTAAGGAAATTAGCAGATTATATTGTGAATATTCTCACAATATTCTCTGGATTAGTTTGTATATAAATAGGAGATTGTGAATGAGAAAGAACGGGGCAATACACACAAATCAATTCCTTTGTGTCTAACATTTCATCATTTACTCCTGTTCCTAATGGAGATTCTTTCCCTTTATGGATTGCAAATTGGATAAAGGATGGTTGCTCTATCAAGAACAATTGGTTTTGGATCAGTATTGTTAGCAACTCTATGGATATTAATCAGGAAGGAAAGAAATAACACCTTCAGGGGAGCTAAGAATGACCATTTCACCTTGTACAGAGAGAACAAATCACTGGTGTGGCACTAGGGGGTGGGTGGGTTTCATATGCCCATATTTGGTTGTGAAAGCCTGTTTAGATTGTAATAGTTTTGTAATATCTTTCTGGCAGGGTCTGCCTGGTTTTTGCTTCTTTGTATTGTGAGTTGCTCAATCGTCTTTCCCTTCTTTGTCAATTATAAGCTTTGCCTTTTGATTTATTAGAAAAAAAAGAAATCAGAAAGTCCAAAAATAAAATACTCGTCTTCCTATGGAGTTGGAGACTGTGTATAATTGTGCTTTACATGGCCTCGATTTGTCTTAAATAATGTCTAGAGTCTCATTTCCTTCAATGATAATATCTGCAGGTAACGAGTTTTCAAATGACGGATAAGTTTTGAGAGCCACTTACAAACAGCTCTTTAACTTCTTTCTTTCTAACAAATCCTTCCTTCGTCCAACTATTCCAACTACCAAGAATTGATACCTTCCTCCTTTACTATCCCTAAGAGACTTTCCTATTTTGTGATTTTGCTTGCTGTTGTTATCTTGTGTTTGTTTCCTATTTTGCAGGTCTTGGGCTACATGCTTTCCATCGTCTTTTTCCCTTCCTCTACAACTACAAGTCTTACCGCTGCAATTCTCAGTCATCATTTCTTTCCATTAATAGCCATCTTCCCTGTCAAATCGAACCTTTTTTGGCAATGAATACACAAAACCCAGAACTCCACATCATTAGACAAATCTACAATATCCACCATTACTACAAAAGATCACCAAATCTTGACCTTATGACAAGAACTCAAATCCGCACATTAATTTCTTCTTTAATCTCCAATACAGGTCCATTTGTTCACGAATTCCAAGCACACTACGGCTTCAATTCTCTTCAAATGGACTCTTCTGGTCAAAATAATAATCCATTGCCCTTACAATCATTTTACAGACTCATTTTAGCTCCAACCCCCACTCGTACACCTTTATCCTTCAATCTACTAATATAGTTCCATAACATTTTCCCTACATCCTCTTCAATGGCTAACCCACCCTCAACACTACACCCACCAACCCCAACCAACCAACTTACCCCACAACAACAACAACAACCAATATCCCACCAAGTCCATACGGATCAGCTGGTTCGCAACTAGAAAAAAACTTAACACTCCCTACAATCCCTTTTGCAGCCAAAGAGGTGAACTTAATAGACAATAAGGACCTTCAAGTTGTTGCCACATTCTTCAAGCGCATTTTCTTACCTAAAGAAGTATTCGCTTTCAGAATGGCCTTACAATGGGAGACAACCTTTCCTTTTCTTGTTGAGAACCTGTCCAACAATCATGACAGGGCAAATAGATACTTTTTATTACAATTCTCAGATGAAAAACAAATGGAGCGTATACTTAAGTCTGGGCCATGGTCGCTTTTTGGATGGTTGATTTCTGTTCAGCGCTAGAAAAAATATTACTTGTCAATCAAATTTGTTGAAGTTCCTTGTTGGGTGAGAATCCATGAGTTTCCTATTTCTAAAATTTCAAGTGAAGATGTCAAAAGTCAAAACCCTAGCTTCTTGTATGGGAAATTCATAGAAGTAGATGAGCAATCTTTAGCAGAACTCGAGATACCTTTTATACGATTTAAGATTTGGTTCGATGTCTCCAAGTCACTTCCTTGCAAGATTGAAACTAATTTTGGTATGACTAAAGGTCATAATTTCCTCTTGAGATTTCGCTACGAAGATATTCCCACATTCTGCTTCTGCTGCAGAATGTTGGGACATACATACCAAATGGCATGCCTTCTATACTCGTCAGCATCTCACACTTATCAACAAATCAAACCTAAACATGGAGCCAAAATCCATTCTTTACCTTTCCACCCTACTGCCAGGATCAAAGTCAATGTGAAAGAAAGAGTTAGTGCCCTCCCTCTTGCTGATAGACCACCCAGTATTCGATATACCCAAGTTTATTTGATTATACAAACTCATATGCTGGAGAATAACTTGGGTACTGGTTCACCTCACTCGCAGGAAGTCCTAATAGTAGACGAGGATGGGCATCATCTTCTAAACCAAATGCTCAACCAATCATAGTGGAAAATCCTCTGAAAACTCCTATCTCCTCTCCAACCATGGGACCAGTTCAACAAAACTCACTGTCTCCGTCCGGTTTGCATATACTGACAGTGTTAGAGGATATGTATTGAGAATATATTGTGAATATCCTAATTGATTGGGAATATGTGTATTAGGAAGGTTGCTTATAGAGTTAATATTGTATAATAGTTTTAAGGAAATTAGCAGATTATATTGTGAATATTCTCACAATATTCTCTGAATTAGTTTGTATATAAACAGGAGATTGTGAATGAGAAAGACAACACAATACACACAAAAATCATTTCCTTTGTGTCTAACATTTCATCATGGTATCAGAGCTCTTTGAATGAAAAGGGTTTCTTTGAATGAATGAGAAAGAACAGGTACCTGATCGAAACCTCTTTGAATGAAAAGGGTTTCTTTGAATAAGAAGGAACGAAGAAGAAGAGCTTCTGGTCTGAACGGTGAACCCGGCGTGAACTGAACTGATCGATCCTAATCGATTCTCCCAAATCCAAATCCAAGCTCCAGGAACCATCGCCATCTGATTCAGATCTGATCGAACCTCTAATCGATCCTGATCGAAGCTCCAGGAACCTGATCGATCCTAATCGAACCTGAAAGGTGAACCTTGCTGAACTGAACTGATCGATCCTAATCGATCCTCTGTCCCTGCTTCACGATCTCCCAAATCCAAGCTCCAGGAACCGTCGCCATCGCACCGAGAGGAAGAGACCAGCGAGATCCACAGACTCCTTCCTCTGTCGAAGAAGCAGCAGAAGAGAAGCTCCCTGACCAGCGAGATCCGAGACTCCTTCCTGATCGAAGCTCCCTCTCATTTCTCGTTTTTTTTTGTTTCTCTGTTTATGTTTCTCTGTAGTGAATAAGTAAAAGAAAGAAAAGAAAAGAAAAAAAAAGGAATATATCAAAAAAAAAAAAAATCTTTGTTTCTCTGCGTGAGGAGCAGTCAGAGCTGCAACTTTACTTCTTTCTGCGGCATTTTGAAATTTTTTTGAACACCGATCATGGCTGGCGGTGAAGTCTCTATTGGTGAAACTCGGAAGACGATTTCACCTTATGACATCACTTCCCTTGATAATCCCGGACTTTCAATTACTCAGGTTCAATTGAAAGGGGACAATTATGATGAATGGGCTCGTTCGTTTCGAACGGCCTTAAGTTCTTGGAAGAAATTCGGGTTCATTGACAGAACTATCACACAACCTGGCGAGCAGTCACGAGACCTCGAAGACTGGTGGACTATCAACTCGCTTTTGGTGTCCTGGATCCGAAATACCATCGAACCTACGCTACGCTCCACTATCTCTCATGTGGAAATAGCGCAGGATCTCTGGAATGATATCAAGGATCGGTTCTCCATTACTAACGGGCCACGGATTCAACAACTGAAATCAGATCTTGCAGATTGCAAACAGAAGGGGTTGACCATAATGGATTACTATGGGCGACTCAAGCAACTGTGGGATGAACTAGGTAATTTCGAACAATTACCGACGTGCAAGTGCTGGAAGTGTACATGCAATCTCGCTTCGATTCTGGAGAAAAAACGGGAGGAAGAAAAAATACATTTGTTTCTTATGGGTTTGGATGACAATTTGTACGGAACTGTGAGATCCAATATATTGGCTCAAGATCCGTTGCCAAACATGAACAAGGTATACTCAATTCTCATTCAAGAGGAGCGAGTAAAGAAAATCGCTCGCGGCAAGGAAGAACGCGGGGAAATTATGGCACTTGCCACACGAACCCGTCTTGACGAAAAGGATAAATCTAGTACGGTGTGTTCCCATTGTAAAAGGACGGGGCATGAATCTAACAATTGTTTTGCCTTGCACGGATATCCGGAATGGTGGGGTGACCGACCCCAAAGCGATGGGAAAAGTGCTGGTGTTGGTCGCGGTTGAGGGCAGTCAAGTCTTCGAGGCCGTGGTCGAGGAACCAAGGGTACGCATCGTGCCAACGTTGCTCAAACAGGTTCTGCTGGGGCAGGAGTGACCGAGACAGATACATCTCCACTGCCTGGGCTGAATACCGATCAGTGGCAGACACTTCTCCAAATGCTGGGCGGGTCAAAATCCGCAACGACCGATAAGATGATTGGTAAGCCTTGGATTATTGACACAGGAGCCTCGAATCACATGACTGGCACGATCGGGGATCTCCGTGACTTAAAGGCGATTGCTCAATGTCCCGTGGGATTGCCAGATGGGAGTAGCGCTATCGTAACTCAAGAGGGGACGGTCACCCTTGAAAGAAATTTCTGTTTAAAAAATGTTCTTTATGTGCCAGGGCTAACTTGCAATTTAATTTCTGTGTCGCAATTAATTGATCACTATAACTGTTTTGTCCAATTCACTAATGATCTGTGTGTTATACAGGACCGCACTTCGAGGATGCTGATTGGTGCGGGTGAACGACGGGATGGACTCTATTTCTTCCGGGGGCTGCCACAGGTTCACGCAATAAAGGCCAATAATGTGGTGTCTCTTGATCTATGGCACCAGCGACTGGGTCATCCATCTCTACAAGTAACAAAGTTAGTTCCCGAAGTAAGTTTTAGTGAAACAAAAAATCGCTTGAATAAAAATTGTGATGTCTGTCAGAGGGCAAAGCAAAGTAAAAATAAGTTTCCTGTTAGTGAACATAAAGCTACAGCCATTTTTGAACTTATTCACACTGATATATGGGGACCTTATCGAACAACTTCTTCTTGTGGTGCTTCTTATTTTTTGACCATTGTTGATGATTTTTCCCGTGCTGTATGGATTTACTTACTTGTTGATAAGAAAAAGGTCTCTCATACTCTTCAAATGTTTTTTTCAATGGTTAAGAGACAATTTGATAAAGAGGTCAAAATCTTGCGGAGTGATAACGACACTGAATTCACTTGTCTGCGACAATATTTTCTTGATCATGGGATTGTTTTTCAAACATCTTGTGTGGGAACACCTCAACAAAATGGGCTGGTTGAATGGAAACACCAACATATTTTGAATGTAGCTCGGGCGCTGCGTTTTCAGGGCTCTCTTCCTATTGAGTTTTGGGGAGAATGTGTGTTGACGGCTGGATACTTGATAAATAGGACTCCCTCCTTGGTCTTGAATGGGAAACACCCTATAGTGTTCTATATGGCAGCACACCCACTTATGATCACTTGCGCATTTTGGGGTCCTTGTGTTGTGCGCATGTACAGACGGGGGATAAGTTTGCCAGTAGAAGTCGAAGGTGCGTCTTTGTTGGGTACCCTTATGGAAAAAGGGCTGGCGTTTGTATGACTTGGAGAAATGAGACTTCTTTGTTTCTCGTCATGTTGTATTCTCGGAAGGAGTTTTTGCCTTTGCAGATCATTTTAATTTAGACCACGATGGTCTGCCTAATATTGAGGCGGTTCATGAGGACTTTGAGGAGACATCTACGGTTGTTTTGAGGGGGGGCGCTGAGGAGTTTGTACAACTAGATGGGGATGCTGGGCAGCCGACATGTGCTGAGGAGTTTGTTCAGCCAAATAGGGTTGTTGGGCAGTCGGCGTGTGCCGAGGATGGGGAAAATGCTGGTACCGAGGTGATTGTATAGCCGGATGAGGCTGCTGGGCAGCCGGTTTGTGCGAACCAGGAGGACAACCCGGACGCAAGTCAGGAAGATGTGTTGGGCAGGGGTCAACGCAGAAGGCAAGCCTCGGTACGACACCGTGATTATGTTACTCATACCATTCAGAAAATGAGTCCATCCGTACCCGCTTCACCCGTACCACGGCATTCCTCAGGTACACCCTATCCTATAACACATTATGTGAATTGTGATAATTTTTCTATGCGACATAGACATTTTCTTGCAGCCTTGACAGCAAATCGGGAACCTGTGTGTTATTCTGAGGCCGCGAAAGACAGCCGCTGGAGGGATGCCATGCGACAAGAAATTGAGGCTCTTGAGATTAATGAAACCTGGGTTGTAGCCGACTTGCCACCCGGAAAGAAAGCTCTAGGATGCAAGTGGGTATACAAGATCAAGTATAACTCTGATGGGACCATTGAACGATTGAAGGCTCGGCTGGTTATTTTTGGCAATCATCAAATTGAAGGCGTTGATTATACAGATACTTTTGCTCCAGTAGCTAAGATGGTTACAATACGGGTCTTTCTTGCTGTTGCGGCTGCCAAGAATTGGGAAGTCCATCAGATGGATGTTCATAATGCCTTTCTACATGGTGACCTTAAGGAGGAGGTATACATGAAATTACCACCTGGTTTTCAGGTGGGGACTTATGGAAAGGTGTGCAAGCTTAAGAAATCATTATATGGGCTGAAGCAGGCACCCCGATGCTGGTTTGCTAAACTGTCGACTGCTTTGAAGAATTATGGTGTTCGGCAATCTTATTCAGATTATTCTTTGTTTACTCTACAAAGAGGTGCGGTTCAGCTCAGTGTTATTGTCTATGTCGACGACCTTATCATCTCTGGGCGTAATCCGGGGGATATACAGAAATTCAAGGGTTACCTTAGTGTTTGTTTCCATATGAAAGATCTGGGTCCTTTAAAGTATTTCTTGGGGGTTGAAGTGGCACGCGGACCGGATGGGTTTGTGCTTTGTCAACGCAAATACGTGCTAGATATCATCTCTGAGGCCGGATTGCTAGGGGCAAGGCCTGCGGCGGTGCCATTGGAACAGAATCATAGACTTGCCTTGTCCAAGAGTCCAGAGCTCGCTGACCCATAACCTTACCGTTGCTTAGTGGGACGGCTAATTTATTTGTGTTTCACTCGACCCGAATTATCTAATAGTGTTCATGTTTTATCTCAATTTATGCAACATCCTTGGGCGGACCAATGGGAAGCCGTTTTGCGCGTGGTTCGGTACTTAAAAGGTAATCCAGGTCAAGGTATACATTTGAGTAGTAAGTGTGACATGCAGTTACATGGATGGTGTGACGCTGATTGGGCCGGATGCCCTTTGACTCGGCGGTCCCTCACTGGTTGGTTGGTGTTCCTTGGGAACTCGCCGGTATCTTGGAAGACAAAGAAGCAACATATTGTATCTCGCTCTTCCGCAGAGGCGGAATATAGGTCTATGGCTATGACTACATGTGAGTTGAAATGGCTTAAAGCTATTTTAGCTAGCCTCGGGATGTCTCACACGCGTCCTATGTCTCTTCATTGTGATAGTCAGGCGGCTCTCCATATATCTCAAAATCCCATTTTTCATGAACGGACAAAACATATTGAGGTCGATTGTCACTTTGTCCGTGATGACATTGTTGCTGGACATATCAATTCACATTTGTCCCATCCAATGAGCAACTCGCTGACATTTTCACAAAAGCATTGGGCAAACGACAATATGAGTATCTACTTCGCAAGTTGGGCATACGGGATCTCCATGCACCAACTTGAGGGGGGTATTGAGAATATATTGCGAATATCCTAATTGATTGGGAATATGTGTATTAGGAAGGTTGCTTATAGAGTTAATATTGTATAATAGTTTTAAGGAAATTAGCAGATTATATTGTGAATATTCTCACAATATTCTCTGAATTAGTTTGTATATAAGCAGGAGATTGTGAATGAGAAAGACAACACAATACACACAAAAAATCATTTCCTTTGTGTCTAACATTTCATCAATATGGAACATGAGTTTATTCCACCAGGCCCGAGTTTAGTGCCGCTCAATACCACTTTGTTGCATTCAAGTTTTCAAACCCAAAAAGCATTTACTTCTACTCAATCACAACCTCCCAGACAAGACTTCTCTCAATCGCACATGGATACCCAACTGAGTAATAAACCATACCTTTATGTTGCAAAGCAAGTACCGGTTCAAACCACCCATTTCCCCTACCAAGTCACACAACCTGACCCGAATCCAAATACCCATTTGAGTGGCACACACATAACTCGACTCGAACCAGCTTTCCACACTGGTTTCTATAGACCCCCAAGTACCCAAAACTTCAAGGGTTTTGGGGACCCGAGTTTAACGCTGTTAAGTTTGACCCGACCCAAACCCAATTGGTCCCCAATGATGGGTCGCCTGGCATAGGGTCTTCTCACGCATTCCAGAACATAAAGTCTCGCTCCCACAATTCCAATCCTGATATTATATTTATTTTTTAGACAAAAACCACCTCAACCAAGATGGAAAGCATGCACCGAAGACTGGGTTACAAACATGGATTTTCAGTAGTAGCAATTGGTCAATCTGAAGGAATTGTTTTCTTTTGAAAGGAAGGTATCAATCTCACTATTATCTCTTTTTGTAAATATTATTTCAATTGTACTATTGATAATTACTGCATCACTGTTACTTGGTCGGCTTTGCTTGTTTATGGCAAACCAAACCCATCCCTTAGGTCACAATTTTGGGATAACATGTCCAACCTCTATAGCCTACAAATCCTACCGAGAATCATTATAGGTGATCTTAATGTAATGCTTAACTTACGTGACAAAATGAGGGGTGTTAGACCAAGACCCAATTCTTTAGTCAACCTTCATACTTTCCTTGAAACTCACGATCTCATTGATTTCCCACTAAATGGTTCCTAGTTTACATGGAATAACAAAAGAAAAGATACTAATGGCATCAAAGTTAAATTGGATCGTATTTTGGTCAAAATGGATTGGTTACAATGCTTCCATCCGCTTATGTGCATACAATCCACACCTCGGCCTCTGACCATAGAGCCCTTGTTCTGCAACTGGTTACTAAATTCAATCACCATGGTCCTAGACCTTTTAGATTCTTCCATATGTGGTCTATGGATCCTAAATGTGAATATTTGATTCTCATCCTTCTGGTCACATACACAGCATGAGATCCCTGCTCGGAACTTTCATCTTAAAACCAAACATCTCAGTCGCACTCTTACAAAATGTAATAGGGTGGATTTCAGAAATATTCAACTTGGCATCTCCAAAACCCAAGCAACCCTTGAGCAACTTTAGAATGACCATCCTTCTAGAGATAATGTCATTCAAATCAAAGTTTTAGAGGATAGATTAGATGAACTTGTGATTCGAGAGGAACTCTTTTGGCAAAACAAGTCTGGCAGATCCTCGCTTCGAGAAGGGGACAAAAATACCAAAATTTTCTACTTAGCAACTTTACTCAGACGGAAGAGAAATCACATTTTTTTGTCTTAAAGATGTTGATAATGTTTGGCACTCTAATCCTGATCAAGAGGTTGGGAAAGTTGTAATATCTGTATTTTTTTTTAATATTTGTTTGTGGGGGTTGTACTTAGAAAATACGGTGGGGGCACATAGCCACCCACCCTTTAAGAGACAAACCCCTCCCTTCTTCTTCCTTCTTTTTCTCTTTTATTTTTTTTCCAGGTAACGATTTCTCCCTTCACCCTCTTCTTCTCCAGCGAGAACTCATTTGTTTTGCCGATTTCTTCCCCCAAATCTCACCTCCTCCTCCTCATTTTTCCTCCTCTTTCTCCCCTCCTTGTTTCAGTTTTTCATTTAAAAAAAATTGAAATTTCAGATTTGTGTGGGCTTAATCGGTGTTGGGTTGTTTGGTCGGATTTTGTAGCTCCGATCAGCCATTGAGGGCCATTTGTGGCGTCATCTGAAGCCCGTAGACCCCACATGCAAGGGTGACTTCGAGGTTGGTCGGGATTTTCAAAAAAATCAGGGTGCATGTTCGTTAGGAAGGTTCTTCGGTGTTGTTAGACCTATTTTAGGCCTGTTGTGTGGTTCAGTGGCGATCAGACCAGAGTAGGGAGGGTTTCGGCAAATTTTTAACAAACTTTGGGTTTCGTCGGGGAGTTTGCCAGATTTTATTTGCCTGTAAGTTTTCTTTCAGTCACGCGCCGATATTAACTTATTTATTTTTTCCAGTTTTTGGCTAGTTTGCTCACCTTTGAGTCCGCTTTGCAGTTTTAAAAAAAAATTGTGGTCCTGCATTCGCTGTTTTGCAAGTTGGGAGCTTCGACCGGTAGGATTTGAGTTCTGAAATCCCATTTCGCTCAGGTGAGTGTAACTATAATATTTATTTTGAGAAATAATTATTTGAAATCCTAAATTTAATATTTACATGATACCATCGATTGTGTATAATTGAATCCAAGTCCGAAATTTAGGGTTTTTAGAGAGTTCCATGGTTGTGTTGGTTCTATTGTGAATGAATTACGTATTGAGTTTTCTGAAAGCATGATATACTTGAATGAAATCGAATAGTATATGAATTTGGGTGTGATTAGGCTTTGGTGTAATGGCATTGGGCTTGTATGCTTCGTTTTCGAGTTTGCATAGTATGTCATGTTTTACCGTAGATTGCCGAGTCTTGAGCATGTATGATAGTTCGACTCGAATGAATTTATTGTGGTGGATTGGGTCATATTGGAACCCTAGCGTAGTCGTGATTTCTGAAAATTGCCGAACTGATTATGGTTACACGTCTGTAAAATTTGATTCTATACAGACTTGTAGTATGTGCATGTTGATATTAGTGTAAGTGGCTTTACCCCGCTGTAATGCATGTTGTGCCGATGCTTAGAAGCTTGCTCGCATTGTGAGTTGGATGGTGCTTGAAATGACTAGCACCTAACATTGAGAACGCTATTGCATGTGGCAAGCTTGTTGAGGTGCGGTGAGCTCCCACACGCACTTGCCACTAGAAAGTGCAGTAGGACGGGTCCCGGAGGACGTGCTTTGGAGATTACTTGCTTTCCCTCCCAGTGCGCTTGAGTTTGATTTGTGTTAGGTTGGCCGTGTTAGGCCAGTCGTTCGGGATGTTTAAGTTTGTATCCTGGCAGATGGCACCCCATTAGGATACAAACCACCCGAAGTGGTACTGGTGCACGTTGTGGGATGTGTCTGGGTGAGACACATTCGTAGGGTATGCGGATACCTACGGTATGAGACACTTATACAAAAAATTTAGTTTCGACTTGATTGCTATACGTAGGAGACTATGAAGAATTATGAGATTGCTATACCATGTTTGAATCACATGTAATGATCGGCATATCTTGTAAACTTGTAGTTATTGTTGAATCTGAAATGCTTCTGTTGGTGCTTGAACTTAGAAATATTATCCTTAGAGACACGTTGTGATTTAGACTTTAGAACCTGTTACTTATCCATTATTGTGTGGAATTAATTTTCCTTGCATATTATTCTGTTATCTGTATTTAGTTCGCTAGCACCAGCTAGCTTTGTGTTTGGCTGACTCCGCAAGGGGTGTGCTTCTATTGGAGTGCATGCATTGTTGGCGTTCCTGCTGATCGTGGCCCTTAGGCCCAGTTTTCCGTAGTAGGCGCGTTTTGTGCGGTTTGGTCGTGTCCACCCTGTACGGGTATTTTTTGCTTCCTCTGTATTATCAGATGTATTATCTTGTTATACTAGATGTTTGTATATTGGTTTTGTCGCCATGACTCTGGCGGGGCGAATCAAATATACTTATGTTGTACAAATTTTATCATAGTTTTTATTTCTATTTGATTCTCGTATCAAGAATGTGTTATATTATGATGTTGTGGCTGGTTACAATCCGCCTGTATTACGGGTTAGTTCACGCATCGGCACGCTGCGGTTCCATGGCGGGTCGGGGCTTGACAAAAGTCCTTAACGATTAATTTCACAATATTTTCCAAACCTCAACCCCGTCTCCTAACTTGGACATTCTTTCCCTTTTTGAACTTGTCATCACAATGGAACAAAATGAATCAGTCCTGGCCATCCCAAGCGAAGAGAAAATCACCAAGACTCTTTTTTACTTCCAAAGTCACAAAGCCCCAGAGCCTGATGCTTTTCATGCTTTATTTTTTAAACATTACTGGGAGATTATTAAAAATGATGTCTTGGAAGTAGTCACACAATTTTTCATCACTAGACATCTTGACCCCAAACTAAATGAAACTTTTATTGCCCTAATCCCAAAAGTTGGCAATCCTATTTTTCCTGACAAATTGAGATCCATATGCCTCTGTAATGTTATCTATAAGGTTATTTCTAAAATTCTGGCTAACAGACTTAAACCTTTGCAAAATAACATTATTTCCCCGAATCCATGAGCCTTTCTTGGTGGTCGTTCTATCTCCGATAATATCAGTTTAATCCATGAAACCTTCTTTCAAATGAATCAATAACACTTTTACACGCTATTACAGGTTTAACCATAGCATTTTTACAACGCTATTACAAGCTAAACAATAGCACTTGAAAAACGCTATAAATGGTCTACTTACAATAGCATTTCTGAAATGCTATAAATAACCCAGTACCTATTATAGCTCTGGCAGACACAACGTTTACTAAAATGCTATGATATATCCTACAATAGCATTTTTGAAACGCTATGAATAAGCATTTGTGGTGTAGCGCAAAGATGAATGGCCATCAAAATTGATATGGCTAAGGCCTATGATAAAGTTGAATGACACTTGCACAAATTTTGATCCAACTAGGTTTTTTGGAAGGTTGGTCCCAGATGATCACCCATTGAATTTCCATTTCACTCTAGGTTCTTATCAATGGAACTCCTCTTTATCCTATTAAACCTTATAGGGGTTTCCGCCAAGGAGATCCTCTGTCCCCTTATCTTTTCATCCTAGTGGCTGAAGTGCTCTCCCGTCTTATCGGTAGAGCTGAATCGGAAAATGTTTCGAGGGCATCAAAATCAGACGTCACTCCCCCGCCATTAGCCATCTCCTATATGCTGATGATCTTATGATGTTTTGTTGCGCTTCCCTTGCGGAAGCTCATTTTGTCAAGGATATCCTTAATCATTACTATCTGGCTTTGGGTCAAAATATCAATTTTGACAAATCTTCAGTTTTCTATAGCTCTAACGTTCACATGCGACATTAAAAATTGATTAATAGAATCCTAGTATCGAAATATTATAACCCCAAAGATAATTATCTTGGCTCTCCTCTCATTTTCTTGTTGAAAAAGTCAACAACAAACTTTCGGGCTGGAAATCTAAAGTTCTTTCTCAGGCTGGTAGAAACATGATAAAGGTTGTCATTAATTCCATCCCAGTGTATAACATGCAAACCATCTTACTCCCTTGCTCCATTACAAAATGGATAACCTAGCTCGAAACTTCTGGTATAATGGAGCTACAGATAGCAAAGCCAAACACTTGTGCACCTGGAATCTCATTTCTCAGCCTAGGATCCTTGGTGGCCTTAATATTCCAATGTCTAGGAATAAGAATTTGGATCTGATGGCTAAGAGCATGTGGCAACTGCTTTCCTATCCTCATTCTGCCAGAACTTTTCGACTTAAGGCTATTTATTTTAACAATAAAAGCCTGGCCTAGATATCCAAAGTCCCCCTCCATCTCTTTTTTGCCTGGAGAGGTAATTTCGCTACCCTTAAACGGATGAATAGTCATATATTATAAGTTAGGCCGGGTACTGCAATTGACCTCTCGCGAGATTGTTGGGTCAAGCCCAATCTACTTCTCATCAATAACACCCTTGCTACCTTTCAACAAACTCCTCCCTCTTCAATCCAGGATCTATGGAGTATGAACATAAATCAGGATCCGCAATGGAACTCGAATTTGATTCCTTCTTTGTTTCCTTCACCAGTGGCTAATGTTATCATAAATACTGTGATTAGAGCCTCTGATGCCCCATACTCTTTGATTTGGATCCCGAACAAGAACGAGAAGTTTTTGGTCAAAAGTTACAAAGGTTTTCTCGACCACGTCCACATCCACATATTTTCTCACTCCTCAGACTTTCGAGCACAATCTCCTTCGAGAACTCTGGAGAATTCGCCCCCCCCATGCACTCTTTCTCTTATAGAAACTGATTCGAAACATTCTTCCCACGAGATCTAATTTAGTTAGATTGCATATTCCAATTGAAGATTTTTGCCATTTTTGCAAAAAGTACTCGGAAAATCTAACCCATTTGTTCTTCCTGTGCCCTATTGTTCATCATCTCTGGATGGCGTCGTCCATTCCTATCAATTGGTCAGACGATGGTTTCAGCCCCAACTCCATCCCCACATTTTTCAATTTCATGTGAAAATCTGCGAAAACCTTCCCAAGGAACAAAGACAAGATGCTTTCCCAATTTGTGGGCTTTTTTAGTACCATCTGGTTAACTAGAAACAATTGTATTTTCAATAACATCACTCTTTGTCCAAACAAGTTTCTTGCCAAGTTTCAACATACTTGGAAAACCTGGCACTGAACTTGGTTTTCAAACCAAACTCACATAATGACCTATCCTTCCTCAACTCAGCAGATCTTGGAACACACCATCAATGCCCCCAACCATGGGATTAATTCTCAAACCAATACTACCCTTCACTTTGTCCCTTGTACTAAAGAAGCTATTTTTCGCATTAATTGTATCACCGATCAAATCCTGCCAGCTAAAACTCATAGGAGTATTCATAGTATCTACCCTTATCAACCTTTTCCATTCCCCTCCACTCGGATACTATTATTGTTACTTATGATGTTTGGTTCTATGCCAATCAATACAAGGTGCCATTGGTGTCTTTGCGGTTTCTTTACAAGGTGAAGTGCTAGCTAGAGTATTTAATACAATTGAAGGCAAGGTTTTTGACAGTACAATGGCCGAATGTTATGCAGCAGAAGCAACTCTACTACTTATCCAAGACAAGCAATAGAGCACAGGTCTTCTTTTAGGAGATTCGAAAACTCTCACCTTTATCATCCATGATGATCCTTCTCAGCTTCATACTATAGCAAATGGGTGAGGCGGCCGTTGATTAGTAATATTAGACGTTTGCTTAATTCTCAACCTAAGTGGTTTTGTAATTATATTAATAGAGCCCTTAACAGAGAAGCTCATGACTTAGCTATCTCAAGCAGGACTAAGGTATTGTAATAGTCGTTTCTAATCTATATTAAGTACTTTTATTTATAAATAAAAAAATGAGGTTTCAAACATCAGAAGTATCCTAAGGCCGTCCAACATTATACAAAAGCTTTAAGAAGGAATAAAAAAACCCAAGGGTAAACTTGTTTAGTTCTTTTGATATTTGTTTTGAAATATAGAAAAATCATTCACAATTATGGAACTGCTCTAAAAATAGAGTTACAATGGGGTTGCATTGCTTTTAAAAAATGTTCACAAATTTTTTGGGAGGTTTCAAAAGGTTATCGAAGTATCAATCCTTGTTTTCAAACATCATGTTTGAACCTTCAGAAGAAAAAGAAAAAAAAATCGTAAATTATAAATTCTTGCCAAAAATACCTCACTTTTTTTATTCGGAAAGTATAAACTACAGGAGCTTGGTATACGTAATGATAGCTCGACTATTGATGTATTTGGGTTTTGGAAATGCTAGGTGATCTATTAGTCATTGTCCCTCCTCCCTCCCCTTTCCTTCCTCTGTCTTTCATTATAGAACAATATTTCTTTGCTTCTCACCATATACGAAAGTATTTTCCTATGAGCAAGACAAAGCGTTGTGATGCAATCATTTTCCGCTCCTTGTTTTGACCTTGACCTGCACAAGAAATGCATGTGAGCCATGGACCATCGTTCTGGTGGCCGATGACACTCCGATGCTAAAGTCATACATGGATATGAGAAAGGTGTAATGTTGTAAACAAGTAATTTGCAGCGTACCTTAGCTTACCAACCTCATGTTTATTATAGTGCTAGAGTCCTGGTTCAACCAGGTCATCGATAGCGTAGTTTAAGGAAGAAGATTTTTTGTGAAGATCCTTCTCTAATTAGGAGTCGAGCTATGGAGGAAAGTTTCCCTGATAGCCATGTGCTCCTAGATACGCAGGATATAGTTCCCGTTCCAAGAGTAGTCTATAGGCAGAAATCTCCATATGTGATACATACTCTGGAACCCGCTTCCTAGTTGGAAGCGAAGAGTTATTGTACCTTCTTGTCCGAAGCTGATCCTCGAGATACTTGCCTTAATAGGATTGACGAGTATTGAGGATAGTTGTGAGACACATGGGCTTAGCAGGTTGTAAGAATTCAATGCATATTTATTTATTAGGTTAATGACACCTTTGCCTCATGGAGGAACTACCTGTTGGTGTGGTTGGTTATTGTTTTTGTTTAGTTTGATGTTATTACGTGTGGACTTATTGATTTTGTGATGAAGATTTCTCACGCCAGCTTTATTGCTGACCCAAGTGAGCTTTTGCTTCTTGGGTACATTCATTTTGGAATGTAGCCAATTAGCCTTTCAGGTTAAAAGACTTTTGAGCAGCATTACTGGAGTTTCGCTAGTGGGCTAGCAACGACAGAGTTTTTCCGGGTTAGAGTTTTATTTGTTTCAGTAATTAATCATGTTTTAGTTGTTGCTGCTATTTGTTTATGTTGTTATTGAATTTTCACGTCCCGAGTTTTGGGGGAAATGGATAATCCTACGTGGATTTTAGGATTTTTGTTTTCTTAAAAAATCGAGGCGTGACACTCACGATTACTGAAATCCTGTGTCGTTAGACGCCGGGTTAACTCAGCAACTTGCCATTCTAAATCCTCAATCATCATATTCTTAACGTTACGATCATGGTGAAGGGCTTCGTCATTTGGAACCTGCCCGCAACGACCACGACCACCAGCTATAGAAACTGATGAAATCTCACCCCAAGAAGATGATGAAACTCTAATACCAACTGACGCCGGGCAGAATAATGGTTATTCTGCAGGCAAATAGTAACAGATAATTTATAGTGAATAACACAAGAAGATTACCCAAAAAACACAGAGAAAATAATTATAATGTTTAATCAAATTACTCAAATCAAATGTCTCACTAAAATCAGCCCACAAGCCGGGCTTTATAGCTTAAACTCGTAATTATTAGAATTTTACCAAAATTAGCAAAACCCCAATAATCATGCTAAAACAAATACATAATAAAAGAAATAAACTGCCAGAAATTTGACCCAAATTAGGTTCAGAATCACTTCCTAAACAATAATTGAAATATTACTATAAAGGAAAATAAACTACTAAAATTAACAAGCAGTCTATTCCAAAAAGAAAATAATGTCTAATCCTAAAAGAAAACTAAAAGATTCCTAATAACATTGAAAGATTACTCAAAGTTATTTAATAAATAACTTTGAGAGCAAATTAGGAACCCTAGAAACCCAAATTAGGAATCTGGAAACCCAAATTAGGAACTCTAGAAATCCTCCTGCATATTAGGAACCCTAGGAACCCAAATTAGGCATTATTTTCTTTTAAGAATAGACTGTTTGTTAATTTTAGTAGTTTGTTTTTCCCTTTATAGTAATATTTCAATTATAGTTTAGGAAAGTGATTCTGAACCCAATTTAGGCCAAATTTCTGACAGTTTATTTATTTTATTATGTATTTTGTTTTAGCATGATTATTGGGGTTTTGCTAATTTTGGTAAAATTCTAATTATCACGAGTTTTAACTATAAAGCCCAGCTTGTGGGTTGATTTTAGAAAGACTTTTTGATTTGAGTAATTTGATTAAACATTAGAGTTATTTCTCTGTGTTTTGGGTTATTCTCTTGTGTTGTTCCCTGTCAATTATCTGTTGCTATTAGCCTGCAGAATAATCGCTATTCTGTCCGGCGTCAGTTGGTATCAGAGCTCCAACATCTTCTTGGGTGAGATTTCATCAGTTTTTATGGCTGGTGGTCGTGATCGTGGTCGTCGCGAGTAGATTTCGAACGAAGAAGCCCCTCACCATGATCGTAACGTTAAAATATGATGATTGAGGATTTACAGAGGCAAGTTGCAGAGTTAACCTGAAATCTAACGACACGGGATTTCTGTAACCGTAAGATGGAAGATCACGATTCTGATTCCAGTTTGAAAACCCGTATCACAATCATGCTCGATTATGGGAGCATTGAGAGTGTGTGTATGACGACGAGGAGCTTGGAAAGCCTGTGTATGACAATGAGGAGCTTGAGGAAGACGTGGTAGACAAAACTGAAGAGTTTGGAGAGCCTGTGTATGACATTGATGAAGAATTGGATATTGTTGATGCAGATGGTTTGCAAAATGGGGATGTTGGAGTTGTTATTGAAGACGGTGAAGTGCACAAAGAAACCGATAGGGAGGAGGCAATCTTACACATTGCTAATCCTGGATTCTGCTACAAGTATCAACTAGTGGAACCCACGACCCCCTGTTTCTCTCTTCTTCCCCTGTTTTCGTATCTCTTTTCACCTCGCCACCGTCCAACATCCACACCGCCGAGCACCACCATCAGAAGCCACCACCTCCTCCTTCCTGTTTCCCTTTCTCTCGGCCACCTCCCCTGTTCCACATCGCGACAGAGCTCCACCACCCCTGTTATTCTCTCTGCCGCCTCGTCTTCTTTCCTGTTTTGGGCTATCCTCTTGTGTTCTTCCCTGTCAATTATCTGTTGCTATTGGCCTGCAGAATAATCACTATTCTTTCCGGCGTCAGTTGTGGTGGCTGATGACACTCCGATGCTAAAGTCAGACATGAATATGAGAAAGGTGTAATGCTGTAAACAGGTAATTTGCAGCGAACCTTAGCTTACCAACCTCATGTCTATTATAGTGCTAGAGTCCTAGTTTGGCCAGGTCATCGATGGCGTAATTTAGGGAAAAAGATCTTCATGGAGATCCTTCTCTAATTAGGAGTCAGACTGTGGAGGGAAGTTTCCCTGATAGCCATGTGCTCCTAGATACGTGGGAGATAGTTCTCGTTTCGAGAGTCGTCTATAGGTAGAAGTCTCCATATGTGATACATACTCTGGAATCCACTTCCTAGTTGGAAGCGAAGAGTTATTGTACATGCTTGTCCGAAGCTGATCCTCGAGATACTTGCCTTAATAGGGCTTACGGGTATTGAGGATAGTTGTGAGACATGTGGGCTTAGCAGGTTGTAAGAATCCAAGTTCGTTTGGTGGATTGCATTGGGCGAGATTAAAACCGCTTGGGGCCGGATCAATGTTGGGATGAAGCTAGGGTATGTTATTCCTCGAGATCATCATGACATGTGTATTATGCAGAGTTGAGACCACTTTAGTGTATCATCACATCATATTAGTAGAAAGACCCACAAGAGTGAGAAACTCGCATGTTTTAAATTTGAACAAATTTACAACTATAACTATTGCATGTTTCAACAAAAAAACATGAATAGCGTCCACTTTTTTAGACCATAAATTGGAAATGGTTTACAAGGTTAAAAACATTATAAAATTTAATAAATCTTTGTTAAATTGGATGCTTCATAGGTATACAGTAACAAAATTTCTTGCTACACAAAACTAGGGTGATGCCCGAGGGATTGAAAGATGCTGAGAAGTGTGTTAACTTTTGAAGGAAACCACTGATGAACCAAATTCTGTATATCATTATATTCTTATAAATGTACATTGGACATGTTTATATACACATTACTTGTAACAAACTAACAATATCAGTAACAACATTTGTGCTTAGTAATCTAACAACCTTTATGCTTAACAAAACTGTTTAGCTAACTAACAACATCACTTAACATCCCTCCTCAAACTTAGGGTGGATACATCAACAACACTCAGTTTGGCACGCATGAAAAGAAACCTGGAAGTAACAAGTGCCTTGGTAAAGATATCAGCAATCTAATCAATAATAGAAATGTGAAAAACATGAAGAAGTTTGCGAGCAACCTTCTCACGAACAAAGTAGATATTCAACTCAATGTGCTTGGTCTGGAATAAAGAACAGGATTAGCACTGACCAAGACTGTGCTCTTGTTATCACACCAGACAGTAGGAGAAAACAAGGAAGCTTTAGTTCATAAAAAGATGATTGCATCCAGTGAGTTCAACTGTAATTGAAGCTAGGACTCTTATATTCAGCCTCAATACTACTTCTGGAGACAAACATGTTATTTTTGACGACATGGGATGAGATTGGGTCCCAAGTAAACACAGTAACCGAGGTAGAACGTCTGTCATTTGGGGTTAGATGCCCAATCAACATCACAAAAACCAGTCAGCGAAAGAAGGAGCAGGAGCAAGCTGAAGACCAAAAGTAGGTGTTGCTTGAAGATATTTGAAAAATCCGTTTAACCACTCGCCAATGAGATTAAAGACCAGTTTGCATGAATTGGCAGACTCGATTTACAGAGTATGCAATTTCTGGTCTCGTGATGGTAACATATTGTAAAACGCCCACTATACTGCGATTTACAGAGTATGCATTATAGGAGTACTTGTTTTGAGATTTGGGGGGGTGTGATCAAGAGAGAATTTTTTCAATTTTTTGTCCTATTTCCCAAAAAGTGTGAGCCATTTTTCTTCAGTAAATTGGGACTTGATGGGTATGGCGAAAATTTTCAGTCATGGAATTGTGACACTTCCTCAAATGGACGAAGGTTCTCCCTGTGTCAGGTTATTAAGAAGCTAGAAAAGGAATCTTCAAGGGAAGGGATTAAAATTTTGAAGCTTTGTTGTGGATGTGATTCACTTGTTTTGGTGGAACTGGGCCTCCATTGATTCAATGGTGTGGGATTTAAGATATTCTGTAACTTTGCTTAAGTTTGTTGACCATCTTTAGATTTTTTAGCCTCTTTAGGGAGTTATCCCTCAATGATGACGATGATTGGATATAGGAGGGATAAATCGGGGGAAATTCATAATAAAGAGTAGCCATCACAAGTAATACTATCCTCAACTCATCTCTAGCTGTCACCTACTCCCTCTTCTCTCTTTGGCAAAGATGCCTTGACACAGACACGAGCATCGTGTTGGACACGAACGTGCCGATTGACAATTTCCCCAAAACTAGGATTCGGGGCATCTTGACTTGTCTTGCTATTTTTTGATGCCATATAAACATTAATAATAATATAATAAAGTGTCTCCTAGATGTTTTTCATCTTTGTGCAAATAGAAAAGAACACGAAGAAGAAAATAGGTGCAAAGGTGGAGAAGAAGATGACACTTTGTTTTAGAAAAAACAAAGTAGAGAAAAAATATAGTAAAAAAGAGTCATTATATCTCTATGCTTTAGTAGCTATTTGCCCTATTTATCTTCAATCGCAATTGAAGGTCATTAACTTCAGATGGATCAACCACCATTAAATTAGGTATTATTTGCACACATCTAAAATAAAAAATAAAATAAAATGAAGTTGGTTGCAGAGTTTTGGTGTATCCGACACGTTAACCAAATAAACCATGTGTCTGACACATGCGAACGTTGACCACATGTTCGAAGCATGTCATAAGCGTGTTGAGCGAGTGTCGGTGTTGGATACGACAAATTGGTGATGGATACGACAAATTTTTTGAAGAGTCTGTGCTTCCTTGCTCTTTGACAACAACAGTTTCTTGATGAAAGACCCCCTGCAAGGATAATTTTTTTTTATTTGGATCCTTGCTCATGGCAAGATCTTGACCATTTGATAACCTCGTGAAGAAGAAGTCTGATTGGTTATAAACATATGTCTCTGTGAGAATGAGCAAGAGACAATTGGTTCATCACGTCTTCACTTGTTAGATCTCCACATCATGGAACAACATCCGCTTGGACTCTTCTGCCTCAGTTCCTAATGGAGATTCTTTCCCTTTATGGATTGCAAATTGGATAAAGGATGTTGATCTGTCAAGAGCAGTTGGTTTGGATCAGTGTTGTTAGCAACTCTATCAAATATCGATACTCTGGAAGGAAAGAAATAACTTCAGGGGAGCTAAGAATGACCATCATACTTTGTACAGAGATGGAAGATCACTGGTGTGGCACTGGGGGGATGATGTGGAACGTTAAGAGTTTCATGTGCCCATATTTGGTTGGGAAAGCCTATTTAATTGTAATAGTTGGGTAATTATCTTTCTGGCAGGGTCTGTCTGTGTTTGTGCTTCTTTGTACTGTGAGTTGCTCAGTCGTTTTTCCTTCTTTGTCAATTATAAGCTTTGCCTTTTGATTTATCAGGAAAAAAAGAATCGGAAAGTCCAAAAATAAAATACTACCTTTCTTCCTATGGAGACTGCATAATTGTGCTTTACATGGCCTTGGTTTGTCTTAATCTTAAATAATGTAATTCTAGAGTCTCATTTCCTTCCATGATAATATCTGCAGGTAACGAGTTTTTCAAACAACAGAAGTATCCTGAGGCCATCCAACATTATACAGAAGCTTTAAGAAGGAATCCAAATGACCCAAGGGTAAGCTTGTTTAATTCTTTTGATATTTGTTTTGAAATATAGAAAAATCATTCACATTTATGGAACTGCTAAAAATAGAGTTACAGTGGGGTTACATTTCTTCTGAAAGACATTTACACTTTTTTTGGGGTCCTAAAGGTTATCCAAAGTATCAATTCTTGTTTTCAACATCATGTTTGAACCTTAAAAAGAAAAAGGAAAAAAAATGTTCAATATAAACTGCAGGAGCTTGGGTTCCATTATACATCACGATAGGTCGACTATTGATGTATTTGGGGTTGGAGGTGCTAGGTGATCTATCAGTCACTGTCCTTCCTCCCTCCCTCCCTCTCCTTCCTTTTTCTTTCATTATAGAACAATGTTTCTTGTATCAAAATATATTTCGTTGCTTCTCACCATATACAAAAGTATTTTCTTATGAGCAGACAAAGCATTGTATTAGTAAAAGACCCACAAGAGCGAGAAACTCGCATGTTTTAAATTTGAACAAATTTACAACTATAATTATTTCAACAAAAACATGAATAGCGTCCACCTTTCTGAACTGTAAATTGGACATGGTTTTCAAGGTTAAAAGCATTAGAAAAGTCAATAAATCTTTGTTAAATTGGATGCTTCACAGGTATACAGTAACAGAGCTGCTTGCTACACAAAACTAGGGGCGATGCTGAGGGATTGAAAGATGCTGAGAAGTGCATTGAACTAGATCCGTCCTTTACTAAGGGTTACACAAGGAAACTTGACCCGAACAATCAAGAATTGCTGGATGGCGTGTGAAGGTAACAGTGAAAATTAACTGCACTGCTTCAAGATATACCAACATCTTGACTAAAATCAATTATGCCACCCTATGCTTGTTTTTATGCTAATAGCCCTTGAAATTTTACAGATGAATAGTGCATGTTAATGGTTTTGTTGTTTGTATGTTCTGATGCAAGCATGTAGCTGTCAAAAGAAGCTGACTTCTAAGGATTAACTTTTTTCAGGCAAAGGGCATGCAGGACCCAGAGATCCAAAATATTTTTTCCGACCCAATCATGAGACAGGTATGCTTCAATTTTCTGCATTTTCTATTGAATTTCAGCTGTTATTTACATCTTTTTTTTAATCTGTATACTGGTGATTAAGGATAAATGATGTTTGATGCAATAGTGAGTCCTGAGCTAGTCAAATTATTAGGAGATATATCAAAATGGTTTTTTGAAAATTCATAGATCAATATGGATATAGGATATATCTGCATTTTGTCGGAAAACTGATATACCACTTTTAACCACTGGTCATGTGTTCTTACAGCTACAGAAAATCTTTTATTGTAATACTGACATTCTATATTTAAAGTATATTGTTATATCAAAGATATTCGGCACATTAGTTGTTCAAGCACATCAAGATCCTTCCTACCTTGTCTATTATAATTAGCTGTTTTAAGCGTTAGAGGCAAATTGGCACTTATGGTAGAACAGCCCATACACTGCTTTATAAATTATGATGGCATAATGTCAATGGTTGGGCAGTTGGCTGAGATTTGTTTGTGCATAACCTTTCCGGTTTCTAATCAAGATAAGTTTGTTCTGTTGGGCAGGTTTTGACCGACTTCCAGGAAAATCCCAGTGCCGCACAAGACCATCTTAAGAATGATCAGGTGATGAAAAAGATCCAAAAGCTGGTAAGTGCTGGGATTGTTCAGATGAAATGATAAGTGTCAGGGTAAAAGAGTCATCGACCATCTGACTGAGATTCATACCAATTGTTGATGACTAAAATCTTTTTTGTGCTTTTAAATGGCTTGCTTGCACTGTGGTCACCGTGGAAATTTTGAAGGTGTCCTAGTCTCTCCAACTTGGCTGGGAATTCATAATTATTTGTACACCTCAGCATCAAAACTCTGTATTTGAACCGATTCGCCGTTACAAAATTTGTTTTTTTTGGTATTTTGGTGGCCCATTGATTCTTATCATTGTTTGTTTGGTTTTTCTATATTAAATACCCCTGATTAGCATCTTTAAACTATGGAGATGTGGAATGCACGAGTCTATTGTCATTGAAAGTATATCTTAGTGTGGCGAGTACTAGCTGGGGTGTACTGTCATTGAAAGTTCAATCTGAGGAGGAAGCAAAGAAAGTTCTGTCGAGAGACTCCTTTTTAATCCGTGGAGTTCGGTTCAAAGCTTTTCGATGGCATGATGGTTTCAGTTTGAAGGAGGACCCGATCTCGGTGCCGTTAGGGTAGAGTTGCCTAATTTACCTTTACATTTTTTTCATCCCCTATTTTAAAAGCAATTGTGAACTCTTTTGGTGGTTTTTTACGGATGGATGATCATACTCGTTGCCTGTCACGCCCGGGCTTTGCCCGTATTTGCGTGGAGATGACTTTGGCAGACAAATTACCAAACAGAGTATGGATTGATAGAGCCAATAATAGAGGTTTTTGGCAGAAGATAGAATACCCAGGTTTCAAATATTGTGATTTTTGTTCTTTGATAGGGCATCAGGAGACTGTTTGTCGCAAGAAGCTCGGCATTAAGGCCGGAGGCCGAGTATCGGACATTGGTAAGACTGAGAAGGTAGTCAAATCCACGGCAGAAAGTATTATTACCAAGCAACATTATGTTCCAGTGCTTAGAAAGGAAAATTCTTCAAATTCGGATGTGGGTGTGAGTGGATCAAAAAATAGCAAAGGCAAGGAGATTTCGGAGGGAGTCGTGGAGACCAAGCCGGGGGCAAGTGATCCAGGAAAGGTGGTTTTGTCAAACACTTTGAGGCTCTAATGGAGAATACTGAGGAAGAGGAGGATGCTCCAGCGGATTTTCAAACAACGGGTCAGAATTTAGAGCATGATCAAACCGGGGTCAAATCCGAATCTACGGATGAATGCCTATTAGAGGCGGGGTATACAACTTCAGAGATTGATCAGGTTCTTGGACACCACCCAAAGCTGACTCCAAATGATAAGGATGTCAATCCGAAATCAAAGAGTACCCTTTCTAATCACTCGGCGGCGTCGCAAACTGTTAGTGAAATTCAGGTTGGGCAGCTTGTTTCAGGTGTGCAAAAGGTGTCCGGGCACTCGGTGATGTCTCCGTCAGGTGTGCCAATGCACAAAGCCGAGGAAACGCAGTCTCTAACCGCACAGAATGGGCTGTCTCAGCCAGCCAACAACACCGAAACAGGGGAGCCTGCGCTCTATTTCGGTCCAGCAGAGGTGGTTCCAGGAACTGTCGCAGCTGGAGTTCTTTCTCCCGTCCGCGAATCAGGTCACTTTCCTCGAACTGGTTCGATTAAGAAGCCGTCTAGTGCTGATGTCACACAGGAAATACAGGTTGACTTACAAGTACCAACTGCTGCGATCTAGACAGCAGGCGCTGAAACAGATCAGCAGGCAGAGTTTGGGTTGTTGGATGATTGTAGGGATGCAGGTTACTCACCCAATGGGATTGAAACAGCGATTCAGGCTGCGGATTCAGACGCTGAAGTAGCAGCGGAGCCAGGTCTGTCTACCCCCATATCTAACTCCGAGGAAAACCCAATGCAAGTAGTGGAGGTACTTCGCGCGATCGCTGGTTACGGAGGACTGGGGGAAGATCCCACAACGCTCATGGCTTGCCTAACACCCCAAAACGTTAAGGCTGTGCAGTCAGCAATTGCACGAATAGGCATGGAGGCAGTGGTTGCTGAATTTCAAACTTCACTTGAAAAAGAAGCAGCAAAGGCGGGGCAAAACACTAGTGAAAAAGAACGGGAGGTTACCACAATACAGACTCCCACGGTAGATGTTCCTCGAAGGTCTTCTCGAAGCAAGAAGACAAATTTTAAATTCGGGTAACTGCTGATGATAATACAAGTAGAATGCAAATGTTTATTAGAACCTTGTATGGATGCTAGATTAGTGCTAGCATTCAATGGTTTTTATATCAGGATTCATTGTGGTTCGTATCCTTACGACGACTTCTCGTACATCCTGGGGCTCACATTAGGTATAAACCACGTCATGAGAGTGATTAAAGGATTGATTGGTACTTATGAGAAAGACAAGTTATGGCAGGTCTATCATGCGACTTCTTTAGTAGCAGAACACTTTGCAGGGTTACTCCCCAACTTGGAGACGGTGATTCTAGAACTAATTAGGTTCTTAGGTGTAGATTTTAAGCAAGTTTTTTGTCCTGTGGATGATGTAACGAGTGAATGTAAGAGTGATGTAATTCATTTCTAAGGTTCGGGGATCCTAAATAACCCGCTCGTTTTATTTAAAAAAAAAAAAAAAAAAAAAAAAAAAAACGCATGGTCCCTAAATGCGTATTCTCTTTCGACTTTCTATTTCTAATTCGACTTTTTATTTCTAGTTTCATCAATAACTAGTGTTATTTTGGTAAAAAAAGTTGGATTCAATGTAGATAAGAGCATTCAACAATGTTGTACACAATGTGCATGCAACTGCTTTCTACAAATGGAAGTTTGGGTAGACCATGTTCACTATCATGAGCTTGCATCAGTAGGCTAGGGATTTGGAATGCAAATTGGGTGGTGGGTCAGGGAGTAGTCCAATCATAAACCATGGCTGTTGCCTATTTGCTATAACGGTGATTTAGTGGACCCTACGTGATGGCCTAATTAGGGTCATAAGTTAAGGGCATCCGGGTCAAATCAGGTCATGCCATCTTGACTATTACAAAATGCACGCCACATGTACATGTGCCATCCATATTTTCATATCTCTTGAACTACCTATCTCATGTGACTCGGAAGTGTTGGTTTTCTCTTCTTCAACCACCAATCGCACAATCCCTTATTTCAGCCACTAATTTGCTTCGCAGACCACAATCATCCAGTTCGAAGCCCTGTTTCAGCCACCAAAACATCCACCTCGCAACCCTGTTTCATAGCCAACAAACATCCAATCCACCTTTGTTTTTTGGTTCCATGAATCATTCCATTAGTAATTCAACCCCTGTTTCAACCACCAATTGCACCACGAAAATCCTCTGTTTTTCAACACTAGAACAACCACCTCACAGCCATGTTCCATAGCCCACAATCGTCCACCTCGTAACCATGGTTCAGCTACCAAAACATCCACTTCACAATCCCTGTTTACCAGTCAATCAACCCCTATTTCAATCACCTCGCAGTCTTGTTTCACAACCAAATGACCACCTTGCAACCTCCGTTTCAGCACATTGTCAACAAACTAAGGGTGTGTTTGGTTGCATGAAATTCTATGTCATAAGAATCCATGAAGGAACTCCTACATTTTAAACTAATTTGAGGTATCACTCCACATCCACTATTTGATTTTATGATCATTGGTGGGGATGAAAGTCTCATGAACATGAGAATCACATGCCTTGGGAGACCAAGGAGTAAAATTTGCATGTTCATGAACTTTCATTCCCACCATTGATCACAAAATCAAATGGTGGATGAGGAGTGATTCATCAATTTAGCCTAAAATGTAGGAGTCTCTTCATGAATTTTCATGACATATGATTTCATGCAACCAAACACACCCTAAGTGTTTTCAGACCCCAAACTCTGGTTCAATCTTCGGATCCACTGCAAAGGTAGGGGATGGCGTTGAAGAAGAAAAAATTGGTTAAGATAGATGGAAAAAAAAGGGGAGGAGGGAGTTTTGATTAGAATCCTTAAATTGTCCCCGAGATCTGTTTTAGACACTTACACATCACAAAACATGAGTAATTTATGCATTATGAAAATACTTGGGAACTGTCAAGATGAGGAGACCTTGACCCAAAAGTGGGTAGGTGCTCCTAATTTATGAACAATATGATATATGACTCTAATTAGGCCATTATGATGGGGTACCACCAAATCACCCTTGCAACCATCAATAAAGATTTGTATGATACTGGTAGACTATCACTAGAGGTTACAAAATGCAAAAAAAAATTCTTCTTTTTTGCATTCATCATAATCATCAAAGTCCATTTCTGATATTTTTGGGGTCGGCTACATGGATTTTGGTTCTCCAAACAATGCGGTCTTCCCACATATCCTCGCCTAATCCAAGCTCAATGATATCTTCATTCACCGCTTTCATCCAAGTTTTCAACGGTCGTCCCCTCCGTTTACACCTTCCATTAACTTGCCAATCTAGACATTTTCTAATTGGCGTTGTGCTTGGTCTCCTCCACACATGACCAAACCAAGTTAAACGTCTTTCTCTAATTTTGTCCTCTATAGGCGCTACACCTAAGTATCTCTTAATTCTTTCATTTATAATTTTATCCTTACGAGTTTTACCACACATCCACCTTAACATACGCATTTCTGCTACTGCCATCCTATGCGTATGTTGCCCCGTAGTAGCCCAACATTCTGAACCGTATAGCATGGCTGGTCGAACAATTGTCTTATAGCATTTCCCTTTTAGCCTTGCAGGCATCCTTCTATCACATAATACCCTGACGCCATTATCCATTTCAACCAATCAGCTTTAATCCTATGGTCTACATCTTCTCCAATAGCCCCATTCTTTTGAATTATAGATCCAAGATATCGAAAAGGCTCACACTCTGGGACCTTTACACCTTCGATTACAATTGCATTACTTTTCCCTCGTGGTTCACAACCAAAGTTGCACACTAGATACTCCGTCTTCGAACGGCTAATTCTAAAACCTTTACTCTCTAAAGCGTTCCGCCACTTAACTAATTTCTGACCTAAACCTGCACTAGTCTTATCCATTAAAACAATATCATCTGCAAATAACATGCACCAAGGTACATCTTCTTGCAGAGGTCTCGTCAATTCATCCATGACCAATGCAAAGATATATGGACTTAAAGCCGACCCTTGATGTAGTCCTACTGACACTGAAAATTCACTGGACATCCCATCTACTGAGCGAACACTTGTTACAGCCCCTTCATACATATCCTTAATGATATCGACATAACATTGAAACACTTTCTTCTTTGCATTGTTAATAATAAAATAATAAATAAATAAACCATAGAATGCATGTAGCCAAGGGCTCATATGTTTTGCATGTTTAATATTCACATTTTTTGGGTCTTATTTGCAATTATACAGAAAAATCATTGGATGGTCATGTAACCAGAGTTACCCTAAAATAAACTCTTATTAAAGCATTTAGCTTCACAAAATGACTTTTGTGACTAGGTTGACAACTAAAATATCTATCACTAAAACTAAATACTATTTGCTTTTTCTTAAATTTTACATTGGTCGTCGATTGTTGCTGTTGATACTAGCATTCAACCTCTAAAACCCATTAATAGGGAAGTGAGTTACACAGTAACGAGTTGAGGCATTAACTTAACATGATGTATGAAAGACTTGTGATTAATTAGGTAATCAATGACAACCAGACCACACCAGCATGAATATAACTAGTGCAAGTTGGGGTAATGTATGATTGAGATTGGAATCATATTTAGATAGCTACCTTCCCGCTATGGTATGTGTCATGGTACATTGAATCTCTCTTCATTTTGTATTTAATTTCTTTGCAAGATCGAGCTTTCGATTGATGTGCCAATAGTAGAAAAATCGCGTTCAGACTCAAGACTTCTACCCCCATTGTATTTTCTGAAGCAAAATAAGGTAAAGGAGAATATATCAATGATGTGTTCATTGAACGACATCGATTGCAATACAAAAATATCTAACGAAACATTTTATGTTCATCATATGTAATAATTTAGGTAATATTGATGCATACAGAAGTTACAATGATTTTCTAATGATGGTCTTTTTTTTTTTTTTTAAACAGAGTTGGGTTTTTAAGGATCTCATAACTTATCAACTGGACGACCTATCGGTCAATACCCATTAAAAAGTAACCATGCCGCTAAATGCAGCAAAGTTCAAACTCTAGACTTGTAATATCATTTGTTACAAGTTTTCCAATTAAGCCAGTATTTATTTGCTAGAAGAAAGAACTACACTCCCCCACATTGAAGATGACTAATCGTGATTCCCTCCAACATTTTGTCTCTAACCAATTGCCATAATTAAGTTTTTACTAGGGTGTTGACGAGCTCTACGTGTGCGAATGTTCAGTATTCTTTTATTACATCAATTCAATATTAAATTTATTTTATTATTTAATTTAAAAAATAATTATACATAATTTTAAGAGCCTATGTATAATTTATAAATAAATAAGAGGTTTCAAATGAAATATGTTAGAGACAAATGTATAATTAGTCAATGTTTGAGAGATGAGATTGGATTTGATTGTAAAAGTACGAAATGTAGATGGCAAAATGAAAATACAAAAATTAAATGTGAGGGCCTTTATATATTATAAATAATTGAAAGACTTTAAATAAATTAAATTAGGGACTTAAGTATAATTAATGAATATTTAAGGGGCTGATATATATTATAATAGTTTAAATATGTGAGGGTAAAATAGTAAAATGTTTAATAATGTTTTTATTTGAATTACATAAACCTCCATTTACAATTTTTACCATTTTTGACTTTTTTTTAATAAATAATATAGAGTTTGGATGACAAGATTAGAAAATAATATCAGATTTTAGACAACTTTACTATTCATGTAGGAGAATTGACAAGTTGGCACATGTTATGTTCTCCCCTAAAAATTGTTTGACTTAGATTAAACATTTTACTATTCAAGTCAAGCTACTGTTTCATTCTATTATAAATAAGCTGACTGTTTGATATATTTGACAAATTCAAACATTTTGGATCCTCTCATCAAGTAATCCAGTCAGGTTTGGAGTATTGGCAGCTTCTTTGTATTCCTGCTTAATTTGTGTAAATGAAAAGAAAAAATATATTCAAAAGATAAGCTATGACTATGATCAATTTTCATTATGAGATATTTCCATAAACTCAGTCAATTTCTTGACAAACACTAAAAATCAGAGAAAACAGAAAATTAATTAGCTCAAAGATTGTGTCGTGGAACCTTATTATCCTAGCTGCTTGCTTTGGAAATGCATTACACATGTTCTTTTCCTTACGCGTAGTTTGTTCCTTATCATCTAACTGGTTTCGTGAACTGGTATATTTCTCGTCGTATTGATATAGTCCAAGGATATAAAATTATCTTTTCTCATAAAAAAAAAAAATTTGTTGCAACTTTGATTTAGTATACCCAGAGTGAATGCAGAGTGGATTCAAAGCAAATCTTCTGTGGGGGAGGGAATATATGGTTTCCCAGTCCTTTATAATTAACATGGTTTTAAAAACTTGAATACGTAGAGAGGACATTATCCTGAAAATAGAACTAAATAACCCAATAGAAAGGGCAGCACAGGAGGAAATTTTGCTGACTAAATAACCCATAGTTTAAAGCAAGCCAAAATTTCTAGACTATCATCTTTACCTCCACAGAGAGATGACAGAGTCCCAATGGGCATTAATCACACCTAGTTAGATCACACATGCAGCATCCTTTATCAAGTAGTAAAAAACAAAAAACTTGAATGAAAAATGGAGAATTGGGTGTATTTAGTTGCATGGAATCATATTTTTTAAGAATTTATTAGGGGATTATTACATTTAAGCTAATTTGAGGTAGTACTCACTATCCACCATGAGATTTTGTGATCAATGGTGAGACTAGAAGTTTTGTGAACATGATAATCACACTCCTTAATACTCCAAATCATGTTTTATTTTATGTTTATGAAACTTTCATTCTCATCATTTATCACAAAATCTAATAGTGGATATGGTGAGTACTACCTCAAATTAGTTTAAATATAGTTCATTCATGGATTCATTTGAAATAAGATTCTATGCATCCAATCACACCATCAGTTACCTTTGAAAATTCAGCAACAACTAAGCTCGAAAATTCACTATCCATTGAACATATATCACCGTCTCAATACTTGAATCGTTCCATTTGGAGATTTCTAACATTATTAAATATTTTCCTAGATTAAAATCGACCTTTCAATTTTATTAGTAACTTGAAGGCCATATTTGATGGACTTAATAACTTACTATGGAGACTATCCTTGCACATAAAAGGGTTAGGATCTGGTTGGTTGTTGCACAATTTTGAATACCAATTCTAACCA